>KK351326.1:120733-134347 GCA_000671755.1 Glossina brevipalpis | reverse complement strand
AGCTGCCGTTTTGATAAGTAATCGTTGCTACGTTTGAAGAAAATATTGCCTTTGGTGGTGGAGGCGAAAGACTAAATCGCATTTTTCGATGGGCATCATCTAAAAACATCATCCAAGCAGGGCAAGCCAAGCAATTATTTTAAATAAATTCATAAAATTAAAAATTAAAAAAAAAAAAAAAAATTAAACGCTCAAGAATACACCAGGGCGTATGAGTGTTGTTATCATATCTAAACTAAGACTGTGATTCTCTTTTGATTGACTTTATCATAAATTTGTTTTTTTTTTTTTATTTTTTATTTTTTTTTTGTTTTTTTTTTAATTTTTAATTTTATGAATTCAATTAAAATAATTGCTTGGCGCTTGCCTGCTTGGATGATGTTTTTAGATGATGCCCATCGAAAAATGCGATTTAGTCTTTCGCCTCCACCACCAAAGGCAATATTTTCTTCAAACGTAGCAACGATTACTTATCAAAACGGCAGCTATTCAAATTTTTTATCATCCGCCGATAAAGAAAACAACAACAACAACAGTATGAGCGTCAATAATACACAAGAAGAACAGCAGCAGCAGCAGCAGCAGCAGCAGGAAGACTGTGTTAACGATAAGCAACAACAAGTAAGCGATGAAGCCGTATCTGATTATATCCAATGGCTACATGCAATGAAATTAGTAGCACGTCTTCCAGGCGGCATACCTCCCGAATTCAGGCGCAAGGTATACTATCCGATAGTATTCTTCTGATGGTTAGTTACAAACGGTCTAAGCCTTTGCCTTTATTTCTATTGATTAGTTATGGCTTTCCTTGGCTGAAAAATATATGAAATCGAAATCAATTGATTGGGCCAAGGAAGAGGAAAAGTGTTTTTGCGAAAAGTGGCGTGAAGATGACGAAGAACTCGGTGTGCAAATTGTTAAGGTAATGCGTTTGGAAAATATTTAAAGTTCGAAATATAACTAAAGTTATTTGCTTCTAAAGGATCTTCATCGAACAGGATCAACTTTGTGCACTGGTCCCACAGGTGATATGAATCAAGCAAAATTGAAACGTATACTTTTAGGATATGCCCGCTACAATCCAGAAGTTGGGTACTGTCAGGTGAGCCCCAAAAAAAAATTGTGGTTTATTGTGAAGATAAAAATTGTAAGATTTTCAAATTTTTTTTTTTTTTTACAGGGATTTAATATGCTAGGCGCTCTTATACTTCAAGTGATGGACAAAAAAGAATCTGAATCGATAAAAGTTATGGTTTATTTAGTCGAAGGAATTCTTCCACCTGGTTACTTTTGCGGTTCAATGGGTGGTCTACAAGCGGATATGGCCGTTTTTCGGGAATTGATGCAAACAAAACTTCCCCGTTTAGCGAAACATTTGCAAAAGCTCCAAGGTCCCATTGAGAATGCATACGAACCGCCATTAACTAATGTATTTACAATGCAATGGTTTCTCACGATGTTTTGTACCTGTTTACCTATGAGCTGTGTGCTACGCGTATGGGATTTAGTCCTTATTGAAGGTAGCGATGTTCTCTTGCGTACCGCTTTAGTATTATGGGGTTTATTAGAAGAGTAAGTTCTCGTGTGTGGTCCCTTGTGATTAAACTTATAATTATTAAATTTATGAAATGTTAGTCTCGCTTTCTCTAAGGCGAAGGAGAACTATCATTTCCTGAAAATGTAATGCTTTAAAAGTTCATTTGTTAAGAAGATACTTAACTTTATTTTGGGTTTTCAGACGAGTATTAAGTACGCGCAGTGCCGATGATTTCTATGGCAAAATGGGTTCATTTTCTAGTGAGCTTTTGAATGGGCATCTCATTGATTCGAATGGCTTGATTGAAAAAGTTGTGCAATTAGGACCGATCCCCGATATCCAAAAACTTAGAGATAAACATCTTTACAACATCAGCCCATTGAAACATAAGCCGGGAATACAGTAAGTTTTGATTGGCGAAAGTGAGTAATTGCAATGAAATACCTGAAATATATTAATAATATTCGCAGCTTGTACTACGATGAGGAAGAACCTGATACAGATGAAGATTCCCATCTGGCTGTTGCTACAGTATGGGGTCTTCCGTGGGGTCGTCGACTGTCTCAAGGACAGTCAGGAGCAACTATGACGGTGCCAAAGCAAGTGGTTGAAAGCAAAGATCGTTTGGCCTTAGACATTTCTTTGCTTAAAAAACAATACGATCGTCTGCGTGAACGGCAGAAGCAAGCTCATATCATTCTAACGACAGCTTGCTCAACTGCACGTCAAAGTACCACGTCATCAGCAGCTACCGCTCCGGTAAATCAATTACTATTAGGTCGACCAGCAATTGTTACGAATAAAGGAAGAAGGCCGGGACCGCCTCCTGGAGCCGTACCACCAGCCAGAAAACCCTCTTTACCTGCCGTTCTACAAAGTAAGCAACAATTGAACACAACTGAAAAGCAATTAAAACGAGGGGAAACTCTTCATTGGCACACCACCGATGATAATAAAAGGCGTCGTGATAGTCTAACGTGGAAAGAAATTAAAGCGGAACGTGCTGCAATGTTAAGCTCTGGAAGCGTAGACGGTTTACACTCTAAAAAAATTCGTTCACGTCATTTAGGTAAAAGTGATTCTTCTTCGTACAGCGAAGAAAGTGATAATGATGCTGGATCCAGCACAGATACCAGCTTATGTGACGATAAAGAACAAAGCACAAACAAAAATCGTACAAATTCCTCCTCCAAAGAAAATACGGAAAATATTAATTCAAAAGATGCTCGCAAACTTAAGCATGTACCATCAAAATTACAAGAACGTTATTCTGTTAGTAATCAAGAGAGTGCAGATCGCAAACGTCCAAAGTCATGGGCACCATCATCAAGTGAGATTCCTTTCGTCTTGATGGGTTCGGATTCTCCAATACAAAGTGGTGATGAAAGGAATGATGATGATAACGTCAACAAAATCTTGTACAAAGATTACTTTAAAGAAGAAGATAGTACTACTGAATGTGATCGATTTCATTTAAAGTCGGGCACTGGTACTGAGCCAGTTTGGCCGGATATTAAATACTCACCTATTGCTGGAGATTTGGCATCTCCTAATCGGCAGCCTTTACAAGACCACACAAGCACTTCAGATGGTATTTCAAAAGCATCGAATACTGAACAATTATCATCCACTCGTAAGATGTCAAGGGATCTTGCAATCTCTAAGGTACGAATCACATCGTCGTTTGTTGACTCCACTGAATCTCTGGGTAGTGGAGACGGAAACGAAGTTAGAAAGTTCGACGTCAGCGATGAAGGAGTAACGAACCAATACTTCGAACGTGTTAACAATGTTGAACGTCCTAATAAACTAGATCTACCATATTCTCTTAATGATGAAGAATATATAGATTCCTACAAGGAAACAGAAACAAAAACGAATACTGGTACTGGTGTTCAGACACCACCCATTAGTTTGCAGGACTCGTCAACAGATCAACATAAAACTTTGGAAGAACCCGCTCACAAACTAGAATTGCTTCTTGACTACTCTGAAAAATCACCCGAAGCTCTAATCAAAGAAGCGACAATGGAATTAATGGTAGAAATACAAAAAACCCTGCCAACTTCCTATGTTGAGGATAAACCAACCAACCTAATATCACCTGAAAAAATAAAAGAAATGAAAGAATATAAATCAATTGATAAAAGTAAACGCAACTCAATCAGTAATATTAGTGCTAAAAGAAGGGATCCAAGACGTATGACGTTAACCCGATCATCAACAATTAACGTAGAAGAAGAACATTATAATTCATTTCCGAAGCGTCTAAGTATGCAATTATCCTATGATGTTAATTCTGTGAATAACTACAATATCAACAAAACAACACACCTCTCAAATGAAACAAACAATTTGATCTCGGAAGGCGAAGCAAAACGAAAGATTCCATCAACAGAAGTTTTGGAAGAACGCTTTCACCGTATGGAACGTGAACTACAATTAGTTAAAGCAGATCAAAATCAACTTTCAAGTTTGCCAAGTCAACGACAACTAGAACAACGGCAAACATTCACAACTGAAAACAAGAACATTTCCTCTAGTTTGCTTGAAAAATCATATACGCTTAGCGAATCTATCGGTAAAAAAGATATCGATCTGCACAAAAATGATTCTAATAGCATAGATGATAGCGAAGTAAATAATAGTCATAATAAAAAAGATGATAAAAATGAATTAATTAAAAAAGATATTGATACAACAAGTGGCATTCCGGAAACTGAAAGTAAAAATGAAAATATAGAAAGAAGAGAAGTATCGAACATAAAAGGAAAACTTAATAGAATTCCATCAACTGCCGAATTGGAAGATCGTTTTAATGCTTTAGAGCGTGATAAGAGTAAACAACAACAATTTCATGCTTCTAAGGCTAAGAAAGAGCCACCCGATGACTTAGAAAACAAGGCGGCTACTAATAATAATAAGCGAAAAAATTCTTCTAAAAATAATGAAGTTATTCCCGCTGCCAATGATAAAAATAAAAGAATAGAGGAAATAAAAATAGAATCAGAAAAAAAAGACAATATAAGTAAAAAAAAGAAATCTCCGCCATCTACAAAAGAACTAGAAAAACGTTTCGAAGCTTTAGAGAGGCAATTAAGTGTTGCCAGTGTGGCAGACGCCAGTGAAGATTTGAAAGATTCAAATGGCCTAGTAAAGAATGAAAAAACAATCTGTAAAAGAGAAGAATCTTCAAATTCTGAAAGTCATTCTGCAAGTCGAGCGGGGAATGTTGAAATTGATTTGGCGAAAAAAGCTGAACATTCTAAAGAAAATCGAAATGAGAAAGGCACCGAACAAACAGGAGAAGGAGATATTCAAAAGCAATCTTCTAAAAAGCGAACTTCCCCCGAAGAAACTAAAACAGAGAAGAAGGCAGAGAAACAACAATCTCCGAAAGAAGATTCTTCTGGTGACAAAGAAGTTTTAAACGAAGTCAACCAATACCGCGAAGAAATAAATGATAAACCTTCGTCTGAACACACTCCGGAACTAGACGAAGTGTTAGAACATACCGCTAAAGAAAATGAGAAACATGAAGAAGATTCCGCAGAAAACAATGTTGGTGGCAAAACTCCTCGTGACAAGAACAAGCAAAGCGCGAATCGAAAACTCATGACTGAAAACAAAAATTATGAAGCTGTAAATGAAAACACAAATGAAAACAGCAACGAAGATGCAAAAACAAAATCAACTGACAAAAACGAATATGAAGAAAGAGACAAAAGTAAAGTAAGAGAAGCATTTCATGAAAAATGTAATGAAATCAGCGATGTATTAGCCGAAAATTTAAAAACGAATGAACCGAAGCAAGTTGTTTCATCCGAAGAAGAGATAATAAAATCTGTTGACAGTTGTCAACGGCGTCGATCTGAGCCACCGTCTACGGCCGAACTTGAGAAACGATATGAGGCCTTAAAACGAAGAATGAGTTCGAGACCTGTTGAGAAAAAACCATTTTCGGAATCAAAAATAAAGCAGAAAAATGACAATTTTAATGCATCAAGCGACAACAAATCTACATCTTCTGAAAATCAGGCATCAGGCAATAAAAATATAGAAGTTCAGCCACACAAATTGCATTCACACGAAGAGTCTAACCTGAAACTACTTTCCGAGGATACTCTTGTTGCTCACTCTCCCTCTAGGGATCACAAAGAAGAAATTAATCCATTAATTGAAGAAAATGCTATACCAAATGCTCCGCCAATGCCTCCCGGTGTACATTTCGATAAAAATCTGATAGCAGATAAAAAAAATCAAACTAAGCAACGTGCACTTATAGAGGAGCTCCAAGAGAAAATTAAAGTACAAGAAAATGGAGAAAATATTAAACCTAGCGCAATCAATCCGAATCGTAAATCGCCAGCACAACGCTCGCCCTATCATGACGATGAAACCTCGGAAACACATGCAACCAGCGCTTTCTACAGATCGGAAAATTACGAACCTTGGTCTCCTGCAACCCAAAGAATGGTTCGTCGTTTCTCCGATTTACCCTCAAGAGCAGATCTTGAGAATCGCTTGCAATTCCTAGAGCAACAGTTAAGCAATAAACTACGTAAGAAGCGACGTGCAAGTGATTCCGAAGTGGCATCAAAAAGCAAACGGCCAGAAGAAGGACCCGCTACATCGAAGGGTCAACGTTCTGCTGGAGATTTAGAAATGCGTGTTCAAGCCCTCGAAAAACAATTAAGCGAAAACAGTCTAAAATTGTTAGAAACTATGAATGCAAAAATGAAGGAAGCAATTACCTCAAATAACGATGCTGCTCATCATACACCAAGAAAACTAAGTACAGAAACGATCGATGTAACTGGGAAAGAATTAGTAAAATATACACACATAGGAGAGGTGGGTCAAACAGAGAACCATAAACCAATTAATATAAGCATCAACATTAAAATGACCCTTAACAAAAGTGAGACAGAATCACCTTTAGAACAAGAACCGCAACAGCAGCAGCAACAACAAGCTTCTCATGAAATACCGTCTACAGAGGAGCTAGAAAGACGATTACAAATCTTAGAACAACAAATCAAGGACTCAAAAGCAAGGAATTCAATCCCAACCGAAGTCAAAGATAATTTACAAGAAAATGAAAAACGGAAAGAAAGTAACGAGGTCGTAGAACAAAAGGAAGCAGAACTTGATCCAGATTTACCACGAGAGGAATCTGAATCAAATGAAATGATGGTTGAAATTAGTGATATCAAATCCAATGATGAAAATGATGATGTCGATGAATCAATTAATCTAACAGAACAAACAGAATTAGAACCTGAACGTACAATTGATGAATCAGAAGAAATAAAAACTGCTAACAAACTTTGTTCAGTCGATGAAGACCAAGGAAAAACTCGACAAACTAACCAAGATACAACGTGTGAAATCCCAGCTCAAACGAAAGTAGAAACGGAGGGAAGCCCCCAGCTAACAGAGCTCTCGCCTAATGTAATTGATGCAACTAACATTGAAGAAATGGACCCGAATAAAAGGACATTGGTTCTTCTATTAGATAATCAACCAAAAGCGATGAAAGTACGACGATTAACGAGAGCCAATACTGAGGAATTGGAAGGCTTATTTCAAGCTCTGGAAAAACAATTGAGCGAAAGAAATTTAGTTAAATCGGAGGATGGAAAACTGAAGCACGCTGATGACGTCAGTACAGTGCAAACAATGTTAGTCAAGAAAACACCTGAGGCTGAAGCAATATCTCAATTATCGAAGGAAATTAGAGAATTTACTACAGAGGAAAAAATTGTGCCCAAACAGATACAAAAAGAGGAACCATTTGATTGGGGCAGAGATCCTTCAAAGCATCACCTCAAACGAAAAACTGTTTACTTGCCATCTACAAAAGAGCTTGAGGCTAGATTCCGGTCGCTTGAACGTCAAATTAAATTACTTGAAGACGTGGAAAAAATCGATGTTGAACAACGTTTAAATGAAATCGAACGAAAAATTAAGCTTCAATATTCTCTGTCTCACGAAAAAGATATAAATAAGTTCTTAGATCTATGCGAAGGAAAAGGTCTAAATGAAGAGGATAACGAAGATGCATCAAATTCTGACACCAAATCACTGCAATATAAAAGTCCGTATACTTCTCCAGCTCGTAAATCTACGGCTGATAAAAAGATTCAAACACCGACTCAGCCTATCGATACAGACGAC
Organism: Glossina brevipalpis; assembly: GCA_000671755.1. Taxonomy (NCBI): domain Eukaryota; kingdom Metazoa; phylum Arthropoda; class Insecta; order Diptera; family Glossinidae; genus Glossina; species Glossina brevipalpis. The sequence goes on along the minus strand of KK351326.1, from coordinate 126,630 downwards.
AGAATTCCATCTACTGACGATTTAGAGTTTCGATTCCGGTGTCTTGAATTGGAAAAAAATAAATCAAAAGCAAATATCAAGTCAAAGACGAAAGAAGTATACAAAAAACAAGCTATACACCCTTTGGAAATGTTGCTTGATCCTAGCCCTGATGACAGTAATATACCTACAACTGGAGAATTGGAACATCGTCTACGCTTATTAGAAGAAGGAAAGAGCAGTCCATCACCTCCATCTCGAAAATCTCGTTCGCGATCTCCTAAACTCAGTGGCAGAGAAAATCAATTATCGAATAGTTCTGGTGAACGGGAGCTTCCAAGTACAGAAGAACTTGAAGCACGTTTGGCAGCTTTAGAACAGGAGCATACTTTCGACTTCAAAATGCAGAAAAACTTTAAGGAATTTAATCAAAAACTTAAGGATGCTGTTTCACCATCGCTTTCATTTGAGGAATTTAAAGCTTCCAAGTCTCGAGAAGAAAGTCCAAAGCAAATGCAATCAACTGCAGAATCAAGAACGAACAATAGAGATGCTGAAGTTCGAAAATCACCCTATCGTCCAACAAGTCCGAAGGTTATTCGTTTCAAGGAAGAGGAGAAACCACGCGTTACTACTCGGACCGAGTTTGAGCGCACGGTTAGCAAACCAATTGACGTATTGCAATTAATCAAAGAAAATTCTAAAACACTCGATCGTATTCTTAAGAAGACTCTTGCAGATACTACCACAAGCAGCTCACTACCTCCGACAGCATCATCGTCTGAAGGCCTTAGCGCTAGAGGAACTCGCTTAATTAAGGTTCGTCAAGGCCAATGATCTTTCAAAATAATTTTAAAAAAACGTTCTCGAAAAACTTTTTACCTTACTGCAGGAAACTTCGCCGTTGCGACGCTCAGGAACACATACTGGCGTACCTCTCCGCACTGGAGAAAATATCAATGATCGCCTCAATTCCATAAAAAATACCATCAAGTGCATAGATACCCTTTGCGAAGAAAAACCGTATCGCAAGGAAAAATGCCAACGGTATATAGATTCATTATTCTCAGAATCTACATACTTTAGCAGTAAAAAAGCTTCCTTAGAGGACCTTGCTGGTGGCAGCACACGAAATAGTAGCCGTTCAGTATCCAAAGACCGTGGACCATCGATTCGCGTTATTGACCATAGTGAGGCCTTCACACGCTCGACTGGATCAATCGAATCGGTAAGATCTTCTAGTCCCTTAGGACAAACATATTCACCGCAGTATCGGTCAAATCGTGACCTACGACGTGATTTATCACCCAGGCGTAGACGTGAGGAGGAACGCGAAGAATACGAAAGTAGGGTAAGACGTGATAATATATTGCCAATTTATTTTAGTGATGTTCATAGTACTTTAAGTCATAAAAGTCATAGTTTAACAAAATTTCATAAAGTAGATAGACACCTAAACACAGACAATACTGATGTCGATCCGGATGAAAGGTTGCGTTCACGATCGGCTTCTATATCACCGTTGAGATCTCCCTATAGGTCAAAGGAGATGACGACGATGATGCCGCATAACAACACAAAACAATCCACCAACACCTCGATCTATACGAAAAATTGCACCAGCAACAGCAACAAATTTTTCGGAATGGATAATACGACCACTTCTCCCTATCGCTACTCCCCACACAATCTTACTTCTTATGAAAGCTTATATACACGCAATTCGAACACGCCCATTTATTCGCCCGCAAAATTAGAAATACGACATACCACAGTCACATCCACATTCTATGATCGGGTTTTGACCGAAAAACAAATTGAAAAAAGTTTATCCCGCCCGTCAAGTCGATCGCCCATAGTATCGCCTTCAGTACCATATAAAAACTACACGGATATAATGTCATCTGATGTCAAGCCTTCAGCATTACGTACTAATGTAAACAAAGACGGCTTATTACTCTTAACTACAGACTATATACCAATAAATAAATATCAATTTGACACCAAACCACTTCTAGTCGCGAACATTCCGTCGCCTTCACGCACACGAACATTATTAAATAACAACAAAGATAACGAATTAATTGATCGTATATCGATTAAATCACCTAAGACTGTTTTAAATTCCGATATGAGAACAATTACAGCTACTACTGCTGGTAGTAGTACTACTGGTACATATTTAGCCTCCGATAAAAACATCACCAGTCAACACAACAGTGCATTCGATAGGGTCAGTTTCACTAATAGTACGATACCAACATGCTGCCCAACTACCACAAATACAATTATTAACGTCTTGACAACACTACAACATCCTCCGAGGCAAAATGATATTTATGGATTGCCATCATCTATTGCACAAGTACAGGTACATGATTTACAAAACCAATATAAAAACACATAATTACTGTACACACACAAATGTGCACACAATTGAGAACAATATTTCCTCATAGTTAAGTTATATACTGTAAGAGCAAAAAAAAATGTTGTATGCAACTGTAGGTAGATAGAAATGACAGAACAATAACTCATAATAATTAAACAATTGAAGCATTTCATCTCTTGCAATTATGAACTAAAAACATATAGTTCAATGCGTCTTTGAAAGCGCGCTCATCATATGCCTTATTATTCAACGTTTTACACTAACACACAGAAAACATATAATATATCAGGTATTCTCATACTTTACAAACAGCAGCACCATTGTCGAATGCAAAAAAAAAAAAAAAGAAGAAAATAATCTTTAATTTCACTTTCACGCTTAATCAAATTTGAATTCATTTTTTAAGCACATCTCTCCATCTTAAGCACTTATAAAGAGAGGAGACGCAACAAACAACCACGAACACGGAAAAAAAAGAGAGAAAACGAAAAGAAAGGAAAACTACACACTCACGACGACCTGACAAAGTGTACCTATTTGCCGGTGACTGGATCAGCTTAATTAAAAATATTTGTATCACAAATTACAAGCGCGCTTTTCACTACTGAAGAAGAATAGAAATGAATAGTTTGGTTTTAAAAAAATTGAAAAAATATTTTTTTCAAAAGCGGAACGAAATCAATTTCTTAAGTGAAAAAGAACAAGTTTTTATTAAGTCCATACATCGTTCCTACGTAAAAAGAATTTCACTTTTTCTTCAAATACAAATTAGGTCGTCGCCACTCGAACGAAAGAAAAGCAAATACTTTTAAAAGGACAACATAACTTATGTATCCAACATAAGATAGCGAGTCCATATTAGTTCGCTAACGTCTAATTTTGTGTTGTATTAGTAAAATTAAGGTTAAAAAGAAGAAGAAGAAAATTGAAACCTGGCCTAAACGAATAAACGGTGTTCACCATTAATTCACCAACTCTTAAACAATCCTGATAGTTATTAAAAAAATATAAATTCAAAACGTGAACATAATCTTTTCGTCAATTTCAAAATGATTATCATCAAAACGATTCTAATTTTTTAATTATCTGGCTTCAGCTTCTTCTGAGTAAATACTTTGAACGCAATAATCCTTGAATTCTTCTAATACAAACTTTTTCTAAACTTATTCTCTTTTCTTAGAATATTTTCTAATCAGTCCAAAATATCTTGATGTACGGATGGGGTTTAGTTATTATAAAACAAAAAACTTCGTTAAATTATTGGAAAATTAAGTTTTTTTCTTTCCTCTACTACTAAGCCTTTCTATACTCTTTTATTTTATTGTAGTTATATAAAATAAGATCTTTTTCTTTTTTTAACTCTCGTGACACAACCTTTAATATTGCTTATTATTCTTATTATTAAAGGGTATTCCAAAATAATCTAACATAGAATTTTCATTCGATCAAACTGATAATGCTTTTCGCTTTATGCGGCATTAATGACAAAACATTTATATTTTACAAATAAATATAAAAAGAAAAAAAACCATTTCACGAGTAAGCACTCGGCCCTCTCTAACTATGGGCATTCAAACATAATGCAAGTTAATCACGGGACATTATTTATTATTCACATTATTGTTATTGCTATTGTTAATAAGATTCTCTTTACTTCGATTATAATAATCATTCTACTTCCACTAAAACCATAGCTACTTGGACTCAGACTGGTATTACTTTTACTAAGTTATTTCTATTACTACTAAAAATGCTATTACTTCTATTAAAATTATGGTTGCTTCTACCAAATTTACTGCTATTGCTGCTACTACTACTACTACTTCTACTTCGAGCTAGTATTACGTGTACAATTTTTAACATCTTAAACAAATTGTTGGCAAAATACACTGAAAATATATTGCTACTTCTAGTAAAACTGCAGCTGCTTTAACTGAAACTGTCGTGAGACTTGTACTAACATCATTGCTGTTTCGAAAAGTAATGCTATTTCCATCAAAACTGCAGCTATACTTGTATTAAAACTAAATCTACTTGTGCTACAACTTTTCCTAGTTCTATTAAACGATTTGCATTAGTGTCAGAAATGCAATTAGTTCTATTTTAAAACTTCTAGAAACTAATTTGACTAAAACTTTTGTTTGTTCTCTTAAAACATTTGCTATTTCTATCAAAATTAATGCTATTTTGATTGAAACTACTATTCTGCTAAATAAATTACTACTTCTGCTCTAGTATCATTGCTACTACTTCTACTAAAAGTAAATTTACTTTTTTTTTTCAAAAATACTATTGTTTTCATCTATTGCCTCCGTTACTTCTATCTTAGCTTATGCTAAGTTTACTAAGTTTACTTTGTAGCTACTACAAAGAAGGTAACTTATTCTAAAACTTAGCTACTTCAGTACTTAAATATGAATTACTACTAATTCTACTAAAATTACTATTACTTCTGTTGGTTTCACTAAGAGATACAACTGCTATTACAAATACATTAAAAATCCATTGGGCTAAAAGTACTGCTACTTCTATTAAAGCTACTATCAAACATATTGTTACTTTCATCAAAACTACCGATGCAGCTAGTTTGGACTCTAACAATATTGCTACTTCTTCAAAAGTTGTTGTAAATATATTAAAACTAATCATGCTTTTACTGCTATTAAAATCGCTTTTAATTCTTCTAAAATTATAGCCACAACTTTTGCTATTTTTTTACTAAAACTTTTACTACTTCTGGCAAAAGTTCTGCTTGTTTGAGTGAAACCACTAACAGTTTTACTAAACATATTCTAAAAGCTTTGGCATTTTTTTCTAAAACTACATTTCGACTTCGTTTAAAATACTTACTATTTCTACTAAGATTTCTAATGCTATTATATACCAAAACTAATGTTACTTCTCTACTTAAAATACCTTTTATTGCTACTAAAAAAAAACTTTTTTATTTCTACTAACATTACATCTACTTGAACTGAAACTATTACTACTTTTCTAAGGAAGCTATTTTATACGATACTGTCTCCTTTCAAAAGGCGATTCTTGATTCTTGATTCTTGTTCAATGTCATTAATGCTATTAATACTAAAACAGCAACTGTTACTTGCTATTCTTAGCAAGATTTTTGCTACTGCTACCAAACCAAATAATACTTCTATTAACATTACTTTTTCGGCTAAAAAAATTACTTTTATTTCTACTAAATACTACTTTTATCATAAGGCTATTTTGATGGATACTGTCTCCTTTCAAAAGGTGACAGTTGAACCTTGATTAATGTCATTAATGTTATCAATACTTAATACAGCTACAGTTACTACTACAACCATTAATTGTAATACTATTAATGCTACTACTAATACTACAACTACAACTTATGCAAAAAGCGTATGCAGATATATACTTTATATATGTATATGTATATATGAAGATAATAATTTTCGCGTTCACGTAAAAGAAGCAATAATCTCGACCGAAAGCATGATGGACTCCTTCAACAGATTTTAGATTTGCACTTTTAGCAATT
>KK351326.1:106693-118700 GCA_000671755.1 Glossina brevipalpis | reverse complement strand
AAAAAAAAAAAAATTTTTTTTTTTTTGGAATTATTTTTTGACCATATACCAGCACACCCCTATATGCATATAACAGTAATTAAATATTCAAACCATAGAATTTCGATTGCAACTCAATTTCCAAAAATTTTGTTGCAGGCTTCATCTTCGCCTTATACCCCCAGATAGATCAAAATGTCTGCTAAATAATAATAAAAACTTTGTTTTATCTCTTAATCTCTAAAAGTACGTATAATTTGATTAATATATTTAAGTATTAACATAATTTTCTTTATTATTATTATGTGATTACTATTATTATTATTATTTTAATTTTAATTTTTTCTTTTTTTTTGTCTTTTAATTTGGCAACGAATCCTTAAAAGTCTTTATCCAATACGTTTATATGATGTGCAGTGCAATCTTATCGATCAAAGTTATAAAGTTTAATAATTTTTGCATTCAGTGCATAAGTACAATATCTATATTTCGCCGATTTTAATTTTTACCGTTGTATTTTATAAATATTTTGTTAATATTTTTTTTCTCAATTTTTCTTAACATTTATCTTGTCATTTTTATTTAATTAATTATTAAATTTCATTCATATATATATATATATATATATATTTATAAAAAGTATTTACTCTATTGTAATTTAACTGTTTAAAAAAAAAAAAGCAAAAAACAAAAAGCAAAAAAAGAAAAGAAAAAAAATCAATAAACCTACTATACACAAATTATATGAATGTGTAATTATGTATATGCACCCAGACCTCTTTTTACACGGTAAATACATTTTTCAAGATACCTCGTATAAAAAAAAAAGAAATCGTGTAAAAAAGATCATTTTTATAGCAAACGAAAGAGAAAACCGTGTAAGATGAAGTAAAATACAAAGAATTAGTTTAAAAATTTTGTAAAAAAAAATATTGTCATCATATATAAACATTTAGCAAATTTTACTAACACTTTATTTCTAAAATGTAAACATTTTTTTCAACTAAGTTCTGGCACGCATGATAGATCTCCACGATTTGAAACTTTTAAAACTTTACTGAATGACTTCAAGGGTAAAAATTTTATTTTTCTTAAATATTTATGAATATTAATATTTTTTATATAAAAATTATTTTTTTTTAATTAATTCATGCCTTTTAAGTTTTTGTAAATCGGAAACGTGTAAAAAGAGAGGTGGGTGTATTGTGTTTCATTGCGGGGAAAAGAAAAATGCATTCAAGATTTTTCATAGAGATGCCTACCGTTAATCGTTAACCAAGCTGCTGCTATTGCTGCTATCAACGGTGATAGGAATTTTTTTTTTTTTTTTTTTTTTTTTTTTAAAAATATTGATAATTCATTTAAATCATTATCAATTCCTGTAATATGATCGGTATTGCTACTACTCTTTAATTAATATTAGTCTGCTTTGGTCTTTTAATCCGATCGGTATTAAATTTATTCCAAAAATCTCTTCCGACCTTTTTGAATTTTACATGTGTGTGTGAGAACATAAATTTTGAATTAATTATTCGTTCGTAAAAAAATTCTAAAACACATAAAATGTATCGATTATCGGTAAAATCGACTCAAAATTTCCTTGCACCTTGCAATACTCATCCTTCGTCCTTAATTGCAATGCAATCTTTGCTAAAGATAGTACGTTGTTTTGCTACACCTCCCGTCGGTGATGTTTTGTTTCCTACAAAATCTGATTTTCCTAGTCGTCATATTGGACCGCGAAAAACGGATGTAGTCACCATGTTGGATACGCTCGGTTTTAAGGTGAGAATTTCATTATTATAAAAATACTATTTTGGAAGCGGGAGAAATTTTATTTCTGCTATTAATTATCATCATCGTTTTTCGTGTAGTGTTATCATATTAATTAGATATAGTGGGAGTTTTCCGAGATTTATTTGAACCGTCTATTAAAAGCTTTCATAAACTTAGAAATTTCAAAATTCAAAATAGGTTAAATGATTTCGTCTAAATTGGATATGAAAATCTATATATAAATGCTTTATAAAATTTTGGACAGACAGACATAAGTTTTATAATTAATAATTGGAATTATCTTAAGAAAATTCAAATTTAAAATGACGTAAAATTTTGGAAATTGCCTAAAGTACGTAAAAAATTAAAGGAAATTTAAATTTCTTCTTTTATTTTTTTATCTGATCAAATTTCTTATTAGATTTTCGCAAAATTTTGAATTAAATTCTATAGTTTTACTGTCAGCAGTTAATTTATTTCGCTTTCAAATCGAACCAATTGTCATATAAACTCTTTTTAATTAATTAATTTGTCCTTTTAGTCTCTAGCTGAACTTACCGAGAAGGCTGTACCAAAGTCCATTCAACTAAATCGGGATTTAAATTTGGATAAACCTTTAAGTGAGTAGATAACTATATACAGTTTCATGTGTCTAAACGTTCTCAACAATCAATCAACATTCGATGATATCAGTGACATAATATTTAATAACAAAATTTCTATATGATAATCTATAGGTCAAGCGTATTATTATTTTCATTATCAACAGCCTTAAGTGCAATTGACAACATTTACACTAACAAAAGCAGTTTAAGCATATGTTATATAGAAAATCGTAACGTATTTATTACGCATCTTATGCACAAAGGCCTTTGGGGGCACACTTTTAAGGCGGAAAAGTGATAGCAACATTTTTTTAATCCTTTCGAAAGAGTATCAGAAGCCAAAGGGTTTTAAAGTGTTGGCAAAATATAGTAGGAGGAACGAATAGAATTAATCTATTAATAGCAGCAGTAGCACAATTACAGTAGTAGAAGTAGTAGCGGAAGTAGTAGCAGAAGTAGTAGCAGAAGTAGTAGCAGAAGTAGTAGCAGAAGTAGTAGCAGAAGTAGTAGCAGAAGTAATAGCAGAAGTAGTAGCAGAAGTAGTAGCAGAAGTAGTAGTAAAAGTAATAGCAGAAATAGTAGCGGAAGTAATAGCAGAAGTAATAGCAGAAGTAGTTGAAGAAGTAGCAGCAGAAGTAGTAGCAGAAGTAGTAGCAGAAGCAGTAGCAGAAGTAGTGGCAGAAGTAGTAGCAGAAGTAGTAGCAGAAATAGTAGCAGAAATAGTAGCATAAGTAATAGCGGAAGTAGTAGCAGAAGTAGTAGCAGAACTAGTAGCAGAACTAGTAGCAGAACTAGTAGCAGAAGTAGTAACAGAAGTAGTAGCAGAAGTACTAACAGAAGTAGTAGAAGAAGTAGTAGCAGAAGTAGTAGCGGAAATAGTAGCAGAAGTAATAGCGAAAGTAGTAGCAGAAGTAATAGCAGTAGTAATAGCAGAAGTAATAGCAGAAGTAGTAGCATCGACCGTAGAAATTGTAGTAAACATTTCTGCTAATCTCTAAATAATCAAATATTGGAAAATAAATAAAACAAGATAAATTTCATAGTTAGACTACGAATCTAACTATTAAATACTTTACAAGAATTAAAATTCAGAGAAAAATAAATGCGATTTCTGTAACGATAGATTTAAGAAAAGTTGCGCCTATCTAAAGCCGAACGTGAGTGATTTAATGCATTTGTATTAAATTTCATTACATTTTATTTATTTAGATTAAATTTAGTTTAATATATCTGTGCCGTACAGATTATAAGATGTAATAAATAGAAACTGCAAACTTTCTAGTATACATAATGAGGTCACCAACCTTTCTAGAAATGTTTAGTGATCGGTATCAATCACAGCCAACAATATGGTTAATGCAATGTGCCTTTTATTCATAGAGTCAGTTACTATTTCGCTTCTCTTAGACAAAAGAACAATTAATTATCTCTTCTGCAAGAGCATTGCATCTAAATGGAAAATAATTGAAAGATATTTAAAGAAACTATTAGGCACAACTGTACTAAAAAATATAGAACTTTTCACTAAACGTGACACTTTCCTTGTTTCATTAATAGGTACATTTAGGTACATAGGATACATTTTAAAATTTGAAAAAGAAAACTACTTAATGTATCAAAGTTAATTGAAGTTAATTGCAAAGAAAATATCGTTCAAATGCTCACTACGTCTTTGAACACATTAATCCAAAATCTGTCCGATATTAACTGTGTTATGTCCGCAATAGCCGAGTGACGAGTGTACGCACTTAAAGTTTTAAAGTTTGTGGCTTGCCGGCATAGACAAAGAGTTTGATGTAGTCCTGAGAAAAAAAATCCGTACAGTTGTTAAGTCACATAATCGCTGTGGCCAATTTACATATCCGCGTCTTGAGATGATCCGGATCACCTTGAGCAAAGAGAGAGTGAGTTGCGGCACGTTCAGGAACCACAAGTCGTTGAACGATAAAATTGCAAATTGTACCGGATATTTTACCGGGAAACACAAAAAAAATTTATTTGAAATTGGAAATTATCACTTAAGGATGGACAAACTCTTAATGAAGACTCTTCATAATAATTTTAAAAAAAATTGATATTCAGCCTTGACCTATGTTCCTGAATTTTCATTTGCCGTACAATGAAAATCTTCAAATCTTTAAAATGCCAAAAATGAATAGAGAATCTAAGAAAGCCTTTTACTCCTTTTACCAAAAAAAAAAATGTTACATTTTAATAATTCTCGTAAAGAATTTTTAAGTTTTTCCAAAGAGACCGTGATGTTAATCAATTAACATTTCTCACATTTTTCTTTCCATATTCAGCTAAGACTCTCTCCCCAGAAGGGGGGAATTTGACTATTTTCTGTAAAGAATTGAAATTTTCGTATTCGGAAAATTTCTCTAATTCCCTTTGTCTATGTCTTCCCACGTTCCGACTACTTATAAACATGGGGAGAGAAAGTCGGACGCCTCTTCTACCTTAGCTTAATCCGACTGATTCGATCAACTTCCCCCGCGTTCCGACTACTTATAAACATGGGGAGAGAAAGTCGGACGCCTCTTCTACCTTAGCTTAATCCGCAATTGATTCGATCGACTCCCCCGTTCGGACTACCTATAAATATTATAATAAAGCGTTCAACATAAGAGTGTTCGACTTTGGTCCTCACATTTCTATTTGGCAAACGAATTTGTAAAATTTTTCCTTTGGTCTACTTCTTTGAAACACGACAAAACGTTTGATTACCTATTTCAAACTTCTGACGACCCACGCAGAACAAGCAGAGTAGGTTTTATGCAATCCTGAAATATGTACTTTACGGAATAAAGGCGAACGCACTGCTATTCTCTGGGAAGGAAACAGTTAATATTTTTTCTTCGGTTTAGAGATATATAATGAAAAAAAAAATCAAACAATTCTTGTAGAAAGGGACTGGAGGAGATTTTGGAAGCAAACTTTTTTTTTTTATTAACAACCACCACAGTTAATAAATGTAATTTTCATTTCGTTCATTAATACATTTTCATAGCTGCAGGTATAATAGAAGTCTTAAGCCATAAATTCGTTAAAATTTCCTTAATTAATATATTGAGAAGTTTCTACATAATTTTGCTTAAAAAAAATCCTTAAATTTATTTCAGATGAACATGAATTGATTACTTCCATTCGCGATATGGCTAAATTGAATGAAATTTGGCGCTCATATATCGGTATGGGTTATCATAATTGTCATGTACCGCATACGATTATGCGTAATATATTCGAAAATCCTGGATGGACGACTCAATATACGCCTTATCAACCGGAAATAGCTCAAGGTCGCTTGGAATCTTTATTAAATTATCAAACTATGGTATCAGAAATGACTGGATTAGATGTAGCGAATGCATCTCTTCTAGATGAAGGTACAGCCGCAGCGGAAGCCATGTGTCTCTGTTCGCGGTAAGTGAAAAGAATATAAATTTTTTTTTTTTTTTTTTTTTAACTTTTATCGTAAATAATAATATTTTCTACCTTAACAGTCATAATAAACGCAAAAAACTTTATTTATCAAATAAAGTTCATCCACAAACCTTATCTGTGGTGAAAACGCGAGCTGAAGCTTTAGAATTAGAAATTGAAGTAGGGCCAATTGGTAGCGTGAATTTGACAGGAAGAGAAATTTCGGGAATCTTATTACAATATCCGGATACGTATGGTGATGTTAAAGATTTTGAAGATATTGCTACCTTAGCCCGTAAAAATGGAGTAAGTAAAACAACCCCGTTCTCTCTTTCCTATTACTTTACATTTCCACTTTAACTCTAATGAAATTTTTTTTTTTTTATTTAAAGACTTTGGTGGTCGTGGCAACCGATTTGTTGGCGTTAACTTTATTGCGACCACCAGCTGAATTTGGTGCCGATATAGCTATCGGTACTTCGCAGAGATTAGGTGTTCCATTGAATTATGGTGGTCCCCATGCAGGATTTTTTGCTTGCCGACAAAATTTAGTTCGTTTAATGCCGGGTCGAATGATAGGAGTTACTAGAGATATGGATGGTAAAGATGCTTATCGATTGGCGTTACAAACTCGTGAACAGCACATACGTCGTGACAAGGCAACAAGCAATATTTGTACTGCGCAAGCGTTATTAGCTAATATGTCGGCCATGTATGCATTATATCATGGACCAGAAGGATTGAAAGCAATCGCTAATCGTATACATCATTTTACTTTAGCATTGCAAACTGCTCTGAAAGGTGCTGGCCACGTTATAAATAATAAAAACTTTTTTGATACGCTACACATTCAACCATGTAATGGCTTAATGGTAGACGAAATCAAAAATCGTGCTGAAGCGAAACGTATTAATTTTCGTTATTTCCCCGATGGAACGATTGGTATTGCCCTTGATGAAACGGTGGGTCCTAGAGATATTGATGATGTACTATGGATTTTTAAATGTAGACCTTTGGATGAAATTCTTGCTAATAATGATATACTAACGAATTCAATTGAAAAATCCAAATTTCATCGTACTTCACCTTTTCTAACGCATCCAATTTTTACTTCTCATCATAGTGAATCAAGAATGGTGCGTTATATGAAAAGACTTGAAAATAAAGATATATCTTTAGTACATTCAATGATACCATTAGGATCATGCACAATGAAACTGAATGCTACAACGGAAATGATGCCGTGCAGTTTTCGTCATTTTACTGAAATTCATCCGTTTGCACCCGTTGAACAAGCTAAAGGTTATCATTTAATGTTTCAGGAATTAGAGCATGATCTTTGTGAAATCACTGGTTATGATAAAATATCATTTCAACCGAATTCTGGGGCTCAAGGTGAATACGCTGGCCTAAGAGCGATTCGCAGCTATCATGAGCATCGTAATGAAGGACACCGAAATGTATGTTTAATTCCGATTTCTGCACATGGTACAAATCCCGCTTCTGCTCAAATGGCTGGCATGAAAGTCGAACCCATACGTTTACTTTCTGATGGAAGTATAGATATGGCGCATCTACGCGATAAAGCATCTGAGCATGCGCGCAATCTCTCCTGTGTAATGGTTACATATCCCTCAACTATGGGCGTTTTTGAAGAAACAATTACAGAGATTTGCGATCTAATACATCGCCACGGCGGACAAGTGTACCTGGACGGTGCCAATATGAATGCACAAGTAGGTTTATGCCGTCCTGGAGATTATGGAAGCGATGTCTCTCACTTGAATTTGCATAAAACATTTTGCATACCTCATGGCGGTGGCGGACCCGGCATGGGACCTATTGGTGTTAAATCGCATTTAGCTCCATATTTGCCTGGCCATCCTGTTATTAGTCCGTTAGAAAGCGAAGACAGCAGCTTTGGCGTTGTATCGGCAGCACCATTCGGTAGCTCTGCAATTCTACCCATCTCCTGGTCATATATTAAATTAATGGGTAGCCGTGGTCTTAAACGTGCTACTCAAGTAGCCATCCTTAATGCTAACTACATGTCGAAATGCTTAGAACAACATTATAAAACTTTATATAAAGAACCAACAACTGGTCTAGTGGCGCACGAATTCATTTTGGATATACGTGATTTGAAGAAAAGTGCCAATATTGAAGCTGTCGATGTAGCGAAACGTCTTATGGATTATGGATTCCATGCGCCAACAATGTCTTTCCCTGTAACTGGAACTCTTATGATAGAACCTACCGAATCGGAAGATAAAGAAGAATTGGATCGATTTTGTGATGCTATGATATCTATACGAGCTGAAATTGCTGAAATTGAGGCGGGGCGAATGGATAAAAAAGTAAATCCCTTAAAGATGGCGCCACACACCCAAGCCCAAGTTATAGCCGAAGATTGGAATAGACCTTATAGCCGCGAATTGGGGGCATTCCCAGCGGTAAGTGTTATATTACCAACAACTTTTTAAAGTTTAAATTAAATGCCTCTATTCTTTTTCCTACCAGCTCTTTGTAAAGCCTGAAACAAAAATCTGGCCTACAGTAGCACGTATTGATGATGCTTATGGAGATAAACATCTCGTTTGTACGTGTCCCCCCATACTTCCTGATATATAAAATAAAGTGTATTAATTAAGATATTGAAAGATGTATTTATACTACGTAAGAGTGCATCATTTTGAAATTGAATTGAATCGGTGACAATAAGGATGAACAAAAACAAACTAAAACTAAAACTAAAAAGTTAAAGATGTTGATTTTTGTTAACATAATCAATGGCTAACTGTTTAACTCTCTGAACGTTCGCATCTGTTCCATGATTTTGCTCGAATTCCAAATATTTTTTGAATACAATTCGCATCTTCTTTAATGGTATTTTCTGTATAATGGCACGTTCTAAAACATTTCTGCAAAACAAAAAAAAAAAAAAAAAAAAAAAAAAAAAAGAAGAAAGTTATATATAGCGATAGTGAGTGATTAAGAAAAAGGAGAAAGAGAAGAAAAAAAAATTTCAACAAAATTTTCAACATACATACCGAGCACAATCGATGAGATTTTCTTTAACTAACATATCAACATATTGTGACCAAACATCCACACGTTTCGGATATGAAGTAATAACTTGATCAAGCAAAGTTTGTGCCATTTCATTTTGTCCATGCTTATGATTTAGATTTGCAAACATTACAATTGTATTCACATCTGATGAAGTAAGGAAGAAAGAAGTGCTTTTATAAATGATGATCATCATCAAACACATATTAAATGTTACAATTAAACTTACGTTCTCGCTCTGGCAAACTATTCAATGCTTTATGTAACAACTGTTGAGCTCTTTCGATCATTCCTATTGTAAATAATGCATTAGCAGCGGATCGCCAAGCTTCTGGTATAGACTTAAATTTCTTCGTTACAATGCTAATTAAATCGGTAAGTTCTTCTTGTTTTTGCATATCAATTAATATATCAAGTACACGTAAGTAGATTTTTATTGGTTCATTATACGTAAGAGCTTCTTTAAATGTATCATCAAAAGATTCTTTAGATCCGTATCTCAATTCTAAATTTAAAAGTGCAACCCAAATATTTATTTGTTCATCAGGATTTCTAAAGGTAATCGTTTTCAAAGCCCGACGAGCCACCGCACGTGATTTCTCAATTTCGAAAGATTGCATATGAAAAACCATATAATTTATCCAATGTTTACTATTGTCTGGTTCAGTTAAAACTAAACGATCAAATTGATCGATTGTCTCTGGTATTCGATTAGGATCAGCATATTTTTCTTCAATGCTTCGTAATCGGGCTTCTTCTTCACGTTGTTTTTTAAATTTTTCTGCAGCAGTAAGTTTCTTTTTTTTGATAGGTTTCGTATTATCGTCATTACCACCGTCATCGTCGTCGTCTTCGGTATCAGATGATTTTATAGAATTATCATTCATTGACATATTCCAAAAGTCTACGACTCCCGCTAAAGGCTTTATGTTAGTTGTTAACGTCTTTTTTCCTTTTGCCTCCTTGCCCTGTGTATCATCACCACCGAGTCTTGTTTCAGAAAAATGATCACAAACGCTTGGCTGTTTATCCTCGTAAAACAAAGGCTCGTCTTTTTTCATTTTTTTACCGCCTTCTTTAGTATCTTTCCCATTTTTTGGACGCTTCTTATTCACTACTTCTTTATCATCATCCTTCGTTTGAGGGCAAACATTATTTAATGTTTGTTTTTTAATTTCTTTTTTGCTTTCTGCGGTACTCGAGCCGTTTTTCGAAATCACTCTTTCTTCTTCAGCGCTCTTTCTTTTCTTACAAACTTTGTTTGTCATTTGTTGTTGGTTAATTTGCTTATCATTTTCTTTGGAAAGTTTTTCATATTTTGGAATCTTTTTAACTTTTTCATTAACTTCCATTCGATAGTGATCATTATCAGACTCGATTTGTTTTTTCAATTTTTTTTTACTTAATGCTGTTTCATTCATATTCGACAATTTTTCGATTCTTGCTGTTTTTAATGCCATCGTCTTAACGTCATCTTGTATTAATTTACGTTTTTTAGCTTTGGCATGCCACACTTTATAAATATTCTCAGGAACAGCAATTGGTAAAGTATCATGTATGAATGAAAGTCTGCAAAAATCTCCCTCTGCTACGCTATTCGCGCACACATCCTCAAAATCATTGAAATGCAAACGTGCTGGACAATATATCAATGGATTATTGATCTTCTTTAGAGAACAAATAAGAATTGTATCCATTTTCAATAGTACTTTAGCTTTAATGCCAGACTTTCCGATCAAATTACTCGGTATATTTGGATCATTAGATATATGAATTAAGTCGGCCTGCTTGTTACTCAAATATACCACATTACTACTATAATCGATCCAAAGGATAATGCAATCGTGTCGGGTGCCAAATTTCGGTACCTTTGTTGCCTTATTCACCGAAGTCGCCTTAACAAGACCAATAACATCAGTTTTATCTAAAACGAATTCCCAATCTTTTGTGGTATCGTTAACAACACGAAATTCTGCGGTCACTTTATCACCAACGGAATATTGAGAAATAGGACGACCCTTTTTCATGAAAGCAGTTTTTATTCCACAAACCTCTTTTAAATAACTAAAGAGAACACAGAGAAAACATTGAATTGAAAACTTTTTGCTTTTAAACTTTTAACTTCCCCGAACTTACCTTTCCAAGTATTTTGCTGTCTCGTGCAAGAAATCCTCTAAAACATCAGTTAATTTAGCCGAAACCGAAATAGTTTTAGTAACATTTTCCTTTCCAAGTACTCTAACATACAAAGTTTGTTCTGATGAGAGAGTAAGTTTATGCAAATTGAAAGCTTTAACGAGTAACATATCGGAATGCAATCTAATTGGTGCCTTACATCCAGCTGTAAGCAATATTATCTCTATAATGTTTTCATCTATAACATTCTTAATGTATGCTTTTAGAATATCTCCCGGTTTAATGTCCTGCCATTTATTGATTGTACTTTGAGAAAAATAATTAACATCTCGTACACTAAAGGTACTGCCGGAAAGACAAGCAACTTGCAACTCTTCGTCAATATTATATGTTTGTAACTTAGCTAACGTCAAATCTCGGAAATCCGATAGAAAAGTTATCGGTGCTATGCCTTTCGCTGTACATTCGCTTCCATCTTCAGCATTGTAAGCCACTTGAACTTCTAATCCAGATTCCAATATGTGCGTAGCTTTTACTGGACAAATCTCGCCTGGATTTAAAAGCAAATTGCTTACCAGACCTAATATTAATTGTTCACCTTTCATCTTAACAACACGAAATAACATAGTCTGACCTTCAGCTAAGTTATTAATTTCATCGGCTGAAGTATCTTTATCCTTGTAGAGAACTCCTTTAATTTCTCCGAAAAATTTCACCAAAACTGATATTCCTTTAACGATTTTAACAATTGTACCCATATAGGTTTTATTAATCTTTGCCTGGTCCAACGAAGTTAGCAGTTTGCAATTTTTTATCATATATTCCGGTCGATTAGTAAGATAGATAACATTACGTTCACTGTTTACCCCAACAACTCGACACTTAAGTTTTGTATCAATATCAAGTGTTTTGCTTGTGGCAGCCAAATAAATTTTTTCAATTATGCCTTAAATGAGAAAATAGTGAGTGAGTGAGTGAGTGAGAGTGAGAGAGAGGGAGGGAGACAGAGAGAGAGAGAG
>KK351326.1:89636-102908 GCA_000671755.1 Glossina brevipalpis | reverse complement strand
AGATCCGATATTCTATAATCCGAAAAATTTATCTATTTGATCTAAATAAGTTATAATAATAAAAATTCTATCCCCTTCACAGAACTCAAATATAGCTTGCAGTAGTTGACCTGGTAAAAGAAATGCATGAAGCACAACATTGCGATAATCGAAGATAACTGTTCACATGATCTTGATTTTTGAAGAACTTTAGTACGGTTTTTTTTTTGTTTTTTGGTTTTTCTTAACCTTTTCCAAGATATTCGCAAAAAAAGATTTATCTTTTCTTGCTAAGACTTTCTAAGTTGAAGTAAAAAATTCAATTTATTTTTTATACACATTCTCAAATGTAATGTATTCCAAGAACTAAAATCTCTAAGAATTTACAAAAAAAAAAAAAATCAAAAAACTAAAATTTCCTTTCCTTCCTTCCTTTCTTCTTTTTTAAATAAAGTTTTTATCAGGAGATTATTTGATTTTAAGCTTTTTCAATATCCTATTGCTTGATGTGCGATGAACCTATTATACCTTCTTTCTATGATAATAATGCCGCGCATATGAAAGTTGAGGTTATGTTTACTCTAAGAACAGATGTGTTTTAATTGAAATCTTTCAAATGCAAACGACTAGAGAATTTACGCTCAAAACTAAAAGAGGGAATATTCTAAAGGTAAAATCATTTTAAAACTTAATTACTGGACTTTCATATTGTTTTCTTTCTTTTTTTTTTTTCTTTTTTTTGTAGATCATACGTGAGCATTACTTACGTACAGATTTAGGATGTGGTTCTGATTTGTGCAAAAAATGCGATAATGAAGATAATGTTGTGCTTCGTGTAGATCGTAAGGTGACAAGTACACTTTTCAATTTTCCCCATTATTTGGTATTGGATACAAATGTTATATTGCATCAAATTGATATTCTTGAAGAGGACGCCGTTTGCAATGTTATACTATTAACTACAGTTTTAAATGAAGTGAAACACCGCAGTTCTGCTGTGTATAAACGACTACTGGAGATTATCCATGA
Source organism: Glossina brevipalpis (assembly GCA_000671755.1). Lineage (NCBI taxonomy): Eukaryota > Metazoa > Arthropoda > Insecta > Diptera > Glossinidae > Glossina > Glossina brevipalpis. The sequence continues at coordinate 101,900 of KK351326.1, read as the reverse complement.
TAAGACACGTGGTTTTTATGTTTTTGTGAACGAGCATCATAAGTAAATTAAAATTTTTTTTTTTTTTTTGTAAAATTTGGCCAATTTGTTCATCATCATCTGGCACTAGAGGATTTATTGATTTTTGATTCCCGCTACTAGTAATGAATATCATTCTAGTTTACGAATTCTAGAATCTAGAAACATTTGTATTAAGAATTCTATTGCAAAGTTCCATTGTTCCATTATCGATAGAGTGAGTGTGTTTTCAAAGACTCTCTGATCGTATATTAAAAATTTAAGTCAATATTTCTCGAAATAGTGGTGAACAACAATATGGAGTTTTCTAAAATCGGATTGAAATCCTTTTAATTTTGGTTTTTTTTAAATTTTATTATATAGAGACACATATATCGAGCGAAAACCAGGAGAAACTTCAAATGATCGAAATGATCGAGCAATACGTTTTGCCACCAATTGGTATGATGCTCATTTACTCATCGCTCAAGAACGAAAATCGTCAAAAGGCAACGCAACAAGAGTTGTACTTTTAACCGATGATTTAACGAATATGCAACATGCTAAAAAGGATGGAATTCTTGTAGCCAATGTAGAGGATTATATAAAAAGTCGTACCGATTATCCAATGCTAATCGATAAATATGCTCAGAGGGACATTGAAAAAGAAAATACTTGTCACGCCTTATATGCTTCTCATCTTAGTGCTAATGAAATTTTGACTGGTATTCGAAATAAAAAACTTTTACAAGGGACATTTCAAGCCTGTCGAGAGAATTTTCTTGAAGGATCCGTCACAGTTGAAGGATATGAAAAACCAGTTCGTTAAAATTTTTTGAATATTTACACAAAAATATTCTTAATATATTTATATATATATTTTTTTAAAAAAAAATTTTTCAATAGATACTTATCCAGGGAAGAGAATCCTTGAATCGAGCAGTTGATGGTGATATTGTTGCAATTGAATTATTACCCGAAGAAAAATGGTCAGTTCCAAGTGAGATTGTTCTTGAAGAAACTGAATTAGAAGAACAAAACGATCAGACTAGCGATGGAATTAACAAGACCTTAACAACAGTTGTCGCCACTACGTCTGATGTCCAAAATAATAAACAACCAACAGGTAAAGTTGTTGGTATAATAGTTCGTAAAAGACGTCAATATTGTGGCGTTCTACAACCTAATCTTTTGGCCAATGCCACTCGACATATATTCATTCCTGCGGATCGTAAAATTCCGCGTGTTCGCGTTGAAACTCGACAAGCTGAAAAATTGAATAATCAACGTGTTGTAGTAACAATAGATACTTGGCCTCGTACTTCACGATATCCTCACGGACATTTTGTTCGTTCATTAGGATTATTAGGCGATGTTGATACCGAAAATGAAGTTATTCTACTAGAACATGATGTACCGCATAGTAAATTTTCAGAAGAAGTTCTTAGTTGTTTACCGCAAATGCCTTGGATTATAACATCAGAGGTACTAATTAATTACCGTTAATATTTGCCAAATATTTTTACATTTAAATTTTAATTCATAATTTAAGGATTATGCGAAACGTGTGGATCTTAGAGATTTAAATATCTGCTCAGTAGATCCACCTGGTTGTACAGATATTGACGATGCCTTACATTGTCGCGAATTGTTAAATGGAAATTTTGAAGTCGGTGTTCATATAGCCGATGTTAGTCACTTCATTCGACCTGGAACTGCGCTTGATAAAGAAGCTGCCAGTCGTGGCACGACTGTGTATTTAGTGGGCAAGCGTATTGATATGGTACCAGAACTATTAAGTTCAAATCTTTGCTCTCTAGTAGGAGAACAAGAAAGATTTGCTTTCTCTTGTATTTGGGAAATGGACAAAGAAGGTAACATACTAAGTAAAAGATATCATAAAAGTATCATCAAATCTAAAACAGCATTGACTTACGAGCAAGCACAAATTCTAATTGACGATAGTTCGCAAACTGGTGAGATTGCAAAGTCTTTACGTTATCTAAACCAGTTAGCAAAAATTCTTAAAAAGCGACGTATGGATAACGGGTAAATATTAAAATTTCAAATTTCAAAATTTTTAAATAAATAAAATTATATTATCCTTTTCAATTTTGGATTTTATTTTTATTATTTCTAAAAGAGCTCTTGTATTAGCTTCACCCGAAATTCGTTTTCAAGTTGATAGCGAAACACATGAACCTCTAGAAGTTGAAGCAAAACAATTGCGAGATACTAATTCTATGGTGGAGGAATTTATGTTATTGGCCAATATAACCGTTGCTGAACATATACTTTCGGAATTTCCGGAATGTGCATTGTTACGACGTCATCCAAGACCACCGCCTGCTAACTTTGATCCGCTTATTAAAGCAGCACAAAATCAAGGATTCGAAGTGAAAGTTGATAGCGGTTTCGAATTGGCGAACTCCCTCGATACTTGTGTAAAACCAGCGAATGCCTACTTCAATATAATGATACGTATATTAGCTACACGTTGCATGATGCAAGCATTATATTTTATTAGTGGCACCCTACAAAAAGATCAGTATTCCCATTATGGTCTAGCAGCTCCTATATATACTCATTTTACCTCACCTATACGAAGGTAATGTGTTCATTACATATACGAAAATCAAAGTACACTAATTTTGATAACTTATTCACTCTTACTACGTTATATTATAGATACTCAGATATTATTGTGCATAGACTTTTGGCTGCTTCAATTGGTGCGGATAGCACGTATACTGACTTATTAGATAAGAAAGGCAATGAGGATCTTTGTCACAATTTAAATTATCGTCATAGGATGGCACAATATGCTTCTCGAGCATCAGTCGCACTTAATACACATTTATTCTTTCGTGGTAAAGCTCAAGATGAAGAAGGGTATGTATCTACATATAAATGTAATTATAGTCATGGAGGGAACCTCAATATATTAATAATTAATATATATATGTAATTATCTATACCTTAAAGCTATATATTGTTTGTACGTAAAAACGCTTTGCAAGTTCTTATACCGAAATTCGGTTTAGAGGGTACAATCTATTTGAATTCTCTCAAAGATGACACCAGAAACTCGACGAACGGTGTAATCTTTACATTTAGTGGAGAGGTAAATTTCAATGTGAACTAATTTTTCTTTTATAAAATATGTGTTACATTTAAAAAACTCTTGACATTATAGGATTACACTCAATCCTGTGGAGATGTTGTATTCCATGCTTTTGATCCGGTTACTGTTCGCTTAAGTTTAGATTCCAGTAATGTGCAGCATGAAAAACTAATTTTTCAATTAGTAAAACCATATATTAAAGGATTTAGCGTAGAATTGATGAATGAAGATATTCAAGAAAATGGAGCAGCTCCTCCTCCGCAGAAAAAGAGTAAAAAACAAAAGAAACGAAACAAAAGTGAGAAAAAAGAAACCGAATAAAATAGAAGATGGTAATATGGTTTCACGGATCTTCGATAAACAAAAACATACTCTGAGATGTTTTCCTTTTTTTTGAATGCATTTCATCAACAAATTTATTTCCGTAAGTAATTTTACAAAAAAAAAAAAAGTGAATTAATAATGTTATTATTATTAAAATTTATTTACACTAAAGAAATAAATTGTCGGATTAAAAATAGCACATGAGCACACTTGTAACTAATATTATCCGGTTTATTAAAAAAGATGGACTAACTGCTTGGTCTAGTGTTATTTTAAATATTATATTACGTTTAGGCAAATTTAATATGTTCCGTAATGCAAACAGAAATGGTAATTTTTTTAATACTAAAAATATTTATATATAAAAATGTTCGACATTTTCTAATACTTCATACAATTATGTTCTCTTTACACGAAATTGAAAATGCCTATACAGAGTCTTGAAAACTTATAAAATCCTTGTAGATTCAATTTTTTTCAGGAGATCAATTTGAATAAATAGCTGCGATTCTTCTTAAGGGAAACAATGCTAGCAAATTTTTCTCATAGCTCTTTATGACCAGAAATTTAATAAAGATATAAGATTAAAAATCTAAAAAAAAAAGATAAAAATTTAAAGCACTTTCCGTCTAAGCAAATATTAATATGTCTCTCCTACGCAAGGGTCACTACGATTGATAATCATCTAGGAGTCATCATTTAACTTCGCTTTCTACGTTGAAATACAACCTACTTTGCTGTCGCTTTGCAAATTGCATTAGCACTGAGCATAAGAAGAGGAAAATTTCTGCCACAATCTCTTACACAGTTGTATTTTAAGGTAGCAACAAGCGACTATCGCAAAGTTAAATGATGATGAATAGTTTTTTATTTTATCTTTCTATCAATTTACGATATATATGGTTTTTACAAAAACATTGAAAGTATATTTCGGTTATGGTTGGATGCGATGGTTAATCATTCTTATTTCAAAAGGTACATGGTCGAGGCAAGTCAAGATAAAGAGTATAAATAGATATTGAGAGATTTCAATTCCACGGTTGTAATAGATTAACAAATAAAAGAAAGAACTGTTCAATATTGAAGGAAGTTATTAAATAAATTCTTAAAAAAACAATTTTTATCGTCGACAAATATTTAAGAATAACCACACCAGTGTTCGGATTTTGGCGAGGCATACTGAATTTTAGAACTACACATCGTGTAATTAGTGCAAATTTCATTCTGAAAGGCAAAGAATCATTTGATATAAATGTCTATAACTGGTGAATTATGTAGAAGATTTTTAAAATGTTGAATTTTGTGACACGCTCGGGTTATTTGACATATGGAAAGCCATGTAAGTGAACATAATGGTGGTTGTATCCGTTTAGGTTGTTTTCCATGTGTTTGAATTTATTGGAATGTAAGCATGGCTTCATTGTGTCAATCGCAGACTAAAATAAACCCATGCATTCGGCTTCTTTTAGGCCGCAAACAGAACAAAACTGCATTTATATTCTCATGACTGCGGTACAAAAAAAGAAGACAATACGTGGATTTATTATGTTCATTTACATTTTTTACCATAGGTTTGAATTTGTAGGAATGAAAGCGCGGCTTAATTGTGTCTGCAGACAACGTTAGTTTATATGCGAAACATAGGAATATAAGTGCGGCTTCTCTTATAAATAATAAACCCTCTTTTTTTTACAATTCTACAAAACCAAAAAAAAGAATTTCTTTTCATCAAAAAATATATAGTGATGTCAACCCTTAAAACATTAAAATTGTAGTCTGGCAATATTTTTTAGTTTGACAACCCGGTAATTAGTAATAAACAAACTTTTAATAAACGTGAGGCACATACTCATTCCAGAGTAGAAAATTTCTAGAAATTGTTTGATCAATAAAATAATTCATTCACTGTTATTGCTTGCGCTGTGTCTCATAATTGACATATCATGAAAATCGAAGAAGTTAAAAGCACAGTACGCACACAACGTATCGCAGCTCATAGCCATGTAAAAGGTCTGGGTTTAGATGCAGATGGAATTCCATTGTCAATTGCTGCAGGCCTTGTTGGACAAAAATCAGCAAGAGAGGCTGCAGGAATTGTGGTAGATTTAATTAAAACAAAAAAAATGGCTGGACGTGCATTACTATTGGCTGGACCGCCGGGTACTGGGAAAACTGCAATAGCATTAGCTATTGCTCAGGAACTTGGTAATAAAGTACCTTTTTGCCCGATGGTTGGGTCAGAAGTATTTAGCAGTGAGATCAAAAAGACCGAAGTTTTAATGGAAAATTTTCGTCGTTCGATTGGTTTGCGTATTCGAGAAACTAAAGAAGTCTACGAAGGAGAAGTGACTGAATTAACTCCAGTTGAGACTGAAAATCCAATTGGCGGCTATGGAAAAACTATTAGTAACGTAGTTATTGGATTGAAAACGGCAAAGGGAACAAAGCAACTTAAATTGGATCCAAGTATTTTTGAAGCTTTGCAAAAAGAAAAAGTCGAAATTGGAGATGTAATTTATATCGAAGCAAATAGCGGTGCTGTAAAACGTCAAGGTCGAAGTGACACCTTTGCAACCGAATTCGATTTAGAAACTGAGGAATACGTTCCATTACCAAAAGGTGATGTTCATAAAAAGAAAGAAGTTATCCAGGATGTTACTTTACATGATTTGGATGTGGCTAATGCACGTCCACAAGGTGGGCAAGATGTTTTATCCATGATGGGTCAGTTAATGAAACCGAAAAAAACTGAAATTACTGACAAATTGCGTATGGAGATAAATAAAGTTGTTAATAAATACATTGATCAAGGTATTGCGGAATTGGTTCCAGGTGTTCTATTCATCGATGAAATACATATGTTAGATTTGGAAACATTTACTTATTTGCACAAATCACTAGAATCTCCCATCGCACCAATTGTTATATTTGCCACTAATCGCGGCCGTTGCATTATAAGGTGAGTGAATAAAATGTGAATTTAAAACAAAAATAATATTATATTTTATGATTATCTTACTGTTTCTCGCAGAGGAACCACAGACGTTATAGCGCCTCATGGTGTACCTCTAGATCTATTGGATCGTTTGTTAATAATACGAACTATGCCGTACAATTCAAGCGAAATGGAACAAATTATAAAATTACGCGCACAAACCGAAGGACTTCAAATGGAGGAAGCTGCTTTTACACGTCTTAGCGAAATCGGTAGTGGCTCTACTTTGCGTTATGCTGTCCAACTTTTGACGCCTGCTAATCAAATGTGCAAAGTGAACGGTCGCACACAAATCACTAAGAGAGATATCGATGATGTTCAACTTCTCTTTTTAGATGCTAAACGTTCATCCAAGCATCTTTCTGAGAAAAACAATAAGTTTATGGTATAAACTTTCAATTTTAATTAATGTATTAATCAATATTTTTGTGCAACTCTACAATATTTCTTTAATAATTGTTTACACTATGATGCGAATATCTATTTTCCATAAAAATTTAATGTAGAATGTGTTTAACTGCATATGTTGAAGATGCCGCATGCGAATAGCATTCAATGCGATTATATGGTTCTGCCTTTTCATCCAGATATAGTTTTGCTTCATTAGGTGATGCGTGTTTCTCTGACACCTTTAGCTTTGTATCGCCCTGATGTATTAAGTATACATTTTCCTTGTAAGCCCGACACCTCTGGCAGTATTTTTTTCTAGGAACTTACAAAGCTGACTGAAATAACTAAAATCAAGATTCATATGATTTTCAGTTTTTTATGTCCTTAACCTATTTTAGAAATTAATACTTTAGAACTTTGTCAGGGATGTAAAATATAGGAGTTTAAAGAAGAAAAAAATTATTACATTGTAAAGCAATTTATAGTAAAAAAAAATTTCATTTCTTTTCAAATTATTATAAGCGTCGGTAAATGGTACCAGCCACTAACAGCGTTTCAAAGCTACAAAAGTTTTCAATACAGTCAGCACTGACGCAGAGTCTTATGGGAAGATTTTTCTAAACTTTTTTTAATTAACATTAATTTGTTTTAAAAGTAATTTTTTTAAATTGAAATTGTGGATTATAGCTTTTTTCCTTACTTTTTATTTTGGGTATTTTTTTTATCAACAAACAAACGGCAACTCCACTTTATTTTAGTCACAAATTTGTCAAGTTTCTTATTAGAAAGAGAACACAGTCGGCTTCGTTCTCTCGTTGTGTAAGGTTCAATTTTGTCGGAAGTTTGTATTTAAATGCGTGGAGAATACTTTTTTTTTTTTTTTTAAGTGAAGGCTTGATTATAGTGCTAAATAACCTGAACAAATGTTTACAATTGGTATCCAAAAATCACAAATTAAATATCTAGTGCTGCAAAACGCAATTTGTCAGTGTGTAAATACATGAAAAAAAAAAGAAAAAATTGTATATATACCAAGAGATTGTGTAATTTATATATCAAATGATTTCATAAATATCGTTTATATATATGTTGGTCGAACGTTAGGGAATAAGAGCCGAATCGTATAAGTTTTCTCAAAATGCGCCGCGCCCGCTGTTGACAGAAAAAGTTTGAAAAAGGCAAAAAAAAAAAAAAAAAAGAATTTATATATTAAAAATTTCGAGATTCGAGAGATTCCAGTGCTGCTTGCCCACCCACATGTATTAAAGTAACGGTGCTACGTTGATTTTTGTTAATGATCGTATATGTATGTATGATTTTACTACGTATATGTTTGTAAATAAATACGTTTAGGCGAATGACATTACAAGAAAAAAAGAAGGAAAAATATTAAAAACAGTGTTGCCAATTATAGGTCAGAGTGCGCTTACAAAAAAGAATTATATATATATATATATATATATATATATATATATATGTATATTGAATGTGCATTATTATAAGTAGCAAGCTTGGTGGGCTTGTCATGTAGTTTCGAGTCCTTTATCTTTTATTTCTGGGAGGGCAGGGATATAATTTGTTTTTGTTTGTGTCCCTGGTGTGTCTCTTTCTGCTTTCTTTTGCAATTGCAAATATATAAAGTAATTTTTGCTTTTTTTTTTTGTTTTTGTTTTGTCAACTTGAAATTCAATAACCTTCTCTTGGATATCGATATCAAAAAACTTGTATCACATTTTTATATTTAAACTTTTCAATAGCTACACGACGAGCATATATTATCTTTTATAAACAATTTAAAGTGGATTTATAGCAAATTGGAGGATATATATTTTTTCATTTCATTTATAGAAAGAGTATCATATCTTCAAATATACTAATCAAAGGAGTATTGGGGATTATTTATGATTTCTTAATCAGAGCAGATGTTTTGTTATTCATTCATAGCTCGTAATTAAATCTGTTAAACAAATGCGTATGTTTTAAAAGAGTAAGAATAAGAGAGAGAGAGAGAGAGAGAGAGAGAGAGAGAGAGAGTGAGAGTGACAAAGAAAGAGAAACGTAAATAGGAAGAACGCCCGAATAAACAAAAAGAGAGTCAGAACAACAAAATCATATAAGAGGTATGTTCGCCTTGAATCACTTATAGTGACCATATATATATATATATATATATATATAAATGTTACTTAGTTTTTTTTTATAGAGTGATTATCAAAGGACTTATCAGGATTATGTGTTTACGTAAAACTTGACAAAAATATCTCTGATAAAAGATATAAATTTCAAGTCAATATTTAGCAATGATTTGTGTGAAATATTTCGTAAATATTTTAAGAAATTCGTATTTAATTAATTTTTTTTTTTTACTTATTATCCAGGAACTTATAAGCAAAGTTGGTCTAATTTTTTTTGTATTAAATTTAGTCAAATATCATATGAATGAAAACTATAGAGGAGGAGGAGGAGAAAGGAGATATTATGAAAAATGTAGAAAAATTTAACTAATTTTTTTCGTCTCTTTGTGTCCATCTAATGCAGCGTTTGCTGTGTGTGCAAAACTCTATATAAAAATAAACGAACGATAATTTCTATAAAAAAGGAATTAATTGTGAATAATAGGAAAAAAAAAAAAAAATTCATCTAAAGAGTTCAAATATAAAGATCAAAATATAAAGAACAAAAAGTTCACACAAAGTTCTTAAATTACGTCCTCAATACATTGTTTTTAGAGTATACGTGGGTGGGGTTGATCTTGTTATTTCCTTATCCAATTATTTCACACACAATGTTAGATATATATATATATATATATATGCACATATAGACATATTGAATGCAATCTCTAGTAGATTTTCTTAAATGTTGTTATAAGTTGTTATAAATAAAATGTGCCGAATTTGTTTATGTGTTTGTGAAACTATTATAAATTATATATTATTACAAAAAAAATGCGCGGTCCAACAACTCAATTATAATTAATAATTATTATTAAAATGCAATCTCTTATATTAATTAAGAAACTATTAAACTCTATATTATTAAGCTTTAAGTGAAATAACATCATGGTCTTGCTTGTTAAGTAGTAGTAGGAGTATGAAAATTCCACAAAGATATTTAGAAATTATCTTAAGAGTGAGTGCTCTGTGTAAAGATCTTAAATAATTTTTGTTAAACACTTAGCAGCAGAGCTCTATAATTACACAGAGGAGAGACCAAATAATATGAACACACCAGGCAATATAGTATCAGATTCAGATAACCCAAAGTGTCTTCATAGTGATATCTATAACATTGGCACTGCAAGTCCAGACCATCCTTTAAAACAACAACACATCGAATTTCAAATTTGTTGCTATAAGTGAGTTCATATCACTGATCTTCTCATGAGTGTCCTTCTTCGAGGGTTTTAATAATATTTTAAATGACTTCTCGTTGTAGTATCGCGTTGTAGTTTTTCGCGATTGCGATTTTTTTGTCTGCACCTAGGAATTAAATATTGGCGTTGTAAGCCTATAAGCTTCGCAAGAACACGTGACTACTTCTCCTTAGGAGCAATGGTTAAAAATGTCGCTGTAGCATTCTTACAGGGGAGAGACAAAATAATATGAACACCACGCAATGTAGTATCAGATTCAGATAACCCAAAGTGTCTTCATAGCGTTATCTATAACATTGGTACTACACAAGTCAGACCATCCTTTAAACCAATACATCGAATTTCAAATTTGTTGCTATAAGTGAGTTCATATCACTGATCTTCTCGTGAGCGTCGTGGGTGTCCTTCTTCGAGGCTGCTAATAATATTTTCAATGACTTCTGCGTGTTCGGTAGGCCGATATTATGATGTGTATGGAATTGGATTAGTTCTTGATTATCGCGTTGTAGTTTTTCGCGGTTGCGATTTTATTCTCTGCACCTATAAATGAAATGTTGCCATTGTAATTATAAGCTTCGCAAAAACGCGAAACTTCTCCTTAATAGCAATAATTAAAAATGGCGTCGTGGCATTCTGCGGAGTTCAGTATTCAGTTTGGCAGTCATATCCGCCCATAGCATTTATAAAACCGTTTAACGAAACTATGATACATTATATCTACACTCTCTCATTTGGTGGTCATATGATAGACGTTGTGCAGGCAATGAGTACCTTCACAGTTCTTCATTTAGCAGGTACTACTAGATAGAGAAGCGTTCCACATTCATTTTTATTATTCAGTAAATTATAGAAATAACACGAAATCAGAAATGAAAAGAAAGACCGCCGACAGGTATCTGCAGTAACAGTTTTATTCCATTTTAGCAGATTGTAATACACAACTGTTTCCGATTCCATACGTATTGCAAAACTTTATATCCATAGATATTCCACTTTGGTGTCGATATGGATGACTCTCCTGGACTAACTCATAACTTTTTGTGCTTAGGATTGTCGTAGTAGATCCACTCTCCTGGACTAACTCATAACTTTTTGCGCTTAGGATTGTTGTAGTAGATCCACTCTCCTGGACTAACTCATAACTTTTTGCGCTTAGGATTGTNAACTGTTTCCGATTCCATACGTATTGCAAAACTTTATATCCATAGATATTCCACTTTGGTGTCGATATGGATGACTCTCCTGGACTAACTCATAACTTTTTGTGCTTAGGATTGTCGTAGTAGATCCACTCTCCTGGACTAACTCATAACTTTTTGCGCTTAGGATTGTTGTAGTAGATCCACTCTCCTGGACTAACTCATAACTTTTTGCGCTTAGGATTGTTGTAGTAGATCCACTCTCCTGGACTAACCCATGACTTTTTGCGCTTAGGATTGTTGTAGTAGATCCTCTCTCCTGGACTAACCCATGACTTCTTGCGCTTAGGATTGTCGTAGTAGATCCACTTCTCATTGTGACTGGCTTCTATTCATTATAAGCCCCTCAGGCATCACCTGAAAAGATTTTATGGTTATTTCTTATACCGGCTTATGCAGATTATGCGAAGGGGCAATCGAAACCCCCCGCACCCTTTACAAACTCTGTGAATGCACCATCATTTGCATAGTTGCTTATAAAAAAGATCTTTAAGATCACAGGACTTAATCAACTCGTTTGAGTATCGGGCGAGACAATATTTACTCCTGATGCCAATTAACAGTATGGGATTACTGAAAGTCCTTAGGTGGAATGACTAAATATATTTTTTCAATACTAGAAAGGACGAAATATTTCAATCTCTCGTACGGGCGGTTCCACAATGCTCGGTTTATTTTTTAAGCCCTGCTTTACGGACAGAGAAATATCCATCTGATCAGCGTTTAGATTTTTTCGACTCCTTGATTACCCCCAAAAAAAAAGACATACGTTTGGAATGCAAAGGATGCTTTACTTAAGCCGTAAATGGCAATAGACATCATTTTGAATAGCTTGAGTGTTATTATGAATTAAATATTG
>KK351326.1:42597-54231 GCA_000671755.1 Glossina brevipalpis | reverse complement strand
AAACAATTTCCACACATGGCGTTTTTTGCCATAAGGATTAAATTAATTAAAGGTTCGAAAAGTATGTTAACTTCTAGCTCTTACACTGAGTTAAGTAAAGCCTTTAGGCCGCACTTTTGCATGGAGCAGCCACAGGTTTATTGAGTGCTGTCATCAGTCATTGTGTTAGATTTGTATCGGAAATGCCAAAATTCACGAAAGGTTTTCATGTTGCTGCGCCATTTAATTAAATTGTTTCTCGTTCTGTATATCATAAAAAAACCACATGTCATTTACGTTCGTATCTGGGAATTTATTCATCAAAAATTTTGATCATCATCTTTTCATCCATTTCTTGCAATTTATTCATCAAAAATTTGATTATCATCTCGCGATAGCAAAAATTATTAATTGTTATTGCCTGAGAAGTCACATTTTCGAAAGAAAAATAATGCAATGAATCCTCGAGACCAAACAGTGACATGTTGTTGTAGATGCATACGTTTCTCCAGCAATCACTCGTGCATTTTCTGAATTACAAATACAACGATTTTTCTAATTATCCTTCAAGCCATTATGATGGAAATGAATTTCATCGCTGAAGATGATTTTTTTTTTTCAAACTGCAGCTGTTAAACCTTCATCCATTTATATATATTCATATATATGTATATATATGTGAATGTATTCCATAACAATGGAAACGCGTTGTTTTTCGTGTAACGGTTAATTTTTAGTAACCTTGGTCTGTCAGTTGTCACGCTGTCTTGTCTTTCGTTGAAAACAATTTACCGAAAAAATGGCGCAAAATCCAATTCTCACTTGAATTTTAAAATGCTCAGTATATATAAAGAATCAAAATTAGATGAAAGACCGTCGGATTCAATTCAGGTCCCATAAAAGCAACAACAATAATTAAAGGCTTTTTTTTTTCAATTTTTCAGAATCCTACGCTTACTTACTTACTTACTATCCTTATTATCTTTGCTATCTTTACTAAATTAATATTTTCCGTTTCGTGAATGAATTATTATCAGACTCTGAGAAAAAATAATGACTTAACTCTTGAGGTCTTTTTTTCTTTTTTGATACAAGAAAGTATTTCTCTTATTTGTGTACGGTTTTGCTCTATGAGGAATAAAAATTTTTCCTTTCTGGAATATTTTCTCTCCCAAGTGTCATTCGGTCTGTGTTAGCTCTCCGGATTCCAGGAGTCAAGTAACTTTTCCTTAATATTAATAAAAACAATAATTTAGTTCAGTTTCCGATTCTGGTACATATATATTAAGAATATTCCTATATTATTTATATTTCATTCTTAAATCAGTCCTCCCCTTAATGTCGCTTATCTCTATCTAATCAAATCCCTTAGTTGGCTCTTCGCTACAATCTTATCCTCGGATGCTTACGAACCAAAATTTCTTTCTACGTCGTACCCAATGCGGTGGTCAGAAATCAAAAGAGGAACACGATCCCGTCTCCCTTTTTCACCACCTTAGTTTAAGCCGGATGATTTGGCGTTGCCCATTGGCGAAATTCTTATTCAAAATCAGCTCACCTGACTTCCTCCCCGGTTTCTCCACTTTCCGATTTATTTAAAATTGCTACACAGTATACTATCTTAAAATAATAAAACTTACACTTATAGCTTAACTTAATACTTAGGACCCGTGGGGGCCGAAACAAGCGCCCGAATTTGGTTCTCATTGCTGTAAACAGATAAATTTATTCTTTACTTCTTGCGAACGTGAATATTTTTTACTGACATTTTGGCCTTCAATAAAAAATACAATTCCTTATTATAAACTCTATCTCTCTAGTCCATTTCCTGCGCCACGTTAGTCTTAGTTGCTAGCGCTCATCCTATTTTAATCCATGAACTTATTTCTTTAGTTTAAATAAAAATGTAATAAATAATAGTTAAATACACTTTATTTTTATTATGTTGCTTGATTTTGTTTTTATTCCTCACACCATTTCTGGTGCAGACATTAGTAGTAGCACGATAAACGATTTGAGAATGGTGACTTCTTTCTTATTATACCAATCGATTGCGGATCAATTTCTGATTTAAGCTTTTGTGTATGATATAAGGAGCTATTGAGAGTAGGTTAGTAGGAACTATTGAGGGTAGGTTAGTAGGAGCTATTGAGAGTAGGTCAGATCAGAGCATTTCTCAAGCCTTGCACGATTTAAAAAACTTTTTATAAAAAAAAAAAAAAAATTTTAATATATTATTTTTTATATTTATTTTAGTACTAAGGGAATGTGGAATTTTTTTTTTTCCAAATGGAGCCATTTTGTGGATCACCTCTCAAGTATTTTAATAAGATTCAATTTTTAATATTTTCTAATAAGAATTGATCCAGAATAGTAATTTTGTACAACAAATTTTCGTTAGTAATTTTAGACTACGTATCTCTACTTGTTGGGATTCTTCCCATAAAATGATTTTCTTCAAAAATATGTCTCTATATATATGGCAATAAAGTCTAATTTCTGATAGTTTACGGCAAAAATAAGTTGAAGAACATTTTTTCCAAAGTGTATGGTCCACATCAGTTCAGGGAAGATATACAAGACTTCTCATGAAAATATTCACCTGGTAATGGGTTATGATTTTTTTACAATGAAAATAAGTGAAGTGGTGTAGCATTAACGAAGTTATGTAAAGAGAACATGGAGAACATTTCGGTTTAAAAAAATTGTAACTTATCAAACCTAGACTAAGATTCGAGAATACATTGGTCGGGTTTCAGCTCTCGTCTTCAGAATGCAACGGAGTAACAAACGAAGCGGTTTTAAGGGAATAAATGGTTAATTTGTGGTTGGGACAGATTTTTAAATTTTTTAAATTTGAGATCTAAACAGTGATCGTGTATAGAGTGTAGTATAGTGTAGTAGTCAGTTCAGATTTTGATCTCCCTTTTATACAAGAATTTCCATGAAAAAAAGTATGAGGTGTTGCGTCAACGAGGTCTGATGTTTTATAACGAAAATAAGTGACATGTTGCATAAGCGAACCCATGTAAGGTATTTAATGGAGAACATTTCGGTCTAAAACATTTTAACTTTTAACCTAACCTAGACTAAGGTTTGAGAATACATTTTCTGGGTTTCAGCTCTTGTCTTCAGAATGGAACGGAATTACAAGCGAACCGGTTTTAAGGGAAGAGATGGTTGTGTTCGGGGGCAGATTTTTCATTTCTTAAATTTGAAATCTAAACTGTGATCGAATAGAGTATATCCGCCAAGTTTCAGTTTTCTTTTTAAATTTGGAAATTTATAAAGACTCGCAAGTCATTCGATATGAAGAGCGGCTGAGAAACATTGAACTAATGTTGTATCAAAATGTCTCTTGCAAGGATTGCAAATAGTTCTTGGATAACAATCAAATATCAATCAATGTATAGAAGATGGCGGCTTTTGTAAAGGATTCGGTTCAGTGAATGAATTTCATTGGTTTTCTTTACACAAATTTGAAAAACTTTACTATGATGGTCCACTAACTAGTACTACTACCACTACGATTACTTTTGTATAATTTCAGTCATTTAAAATAAAAGAAACTTGCAAAATAAAGTAAAGTAAACATGGTCGTGGGAAACGTAGATACAATCGCCGGCGCGGGCGAGGCTAATAGCGCACATCCATCTGGCATTCCACAGGATCAAATAGATAACATAATGAGTGGAATTGCAAATACAGGCGATGTCAAGATGAATAATCATAGAAAAAAATTACGACAAAGGTAGGATTTTAATTTTTCACACACACACATACACACACATATATAACAAATGTAAATGTGTCATCGGTTTTTCGTTTAGATTTGACATAATTAAGAAATTGGGTCAAGGTACATATGGAAAAGTGCAACTTGGTATTAACAAGGAGACGGGGCAAGAGGTTGCTATTAAAACTATAAAGAAATGTAAAATCGAAGCTGAAGCCGATTTGGTGCGCATTCGGCGCGAAGTACAGATTATGAGTTCTGTACAGCATCCGAACATTATACACATATATGAAGGTGAGTATGTGATTTTGCACAACAACAAAAAACACATGTGTCTGAGCACCACCTTAATACTGCCATCAATGGTTGTTTGTACACATTTGCGTTTTGTTTTTTCTTTTCTTTTTTTTTTATGTTTGCTTCGTCGTTTTTAGTATTTGAAAATCGAGAAAAGATGGTGCTTGTTATGGAATTTGCCGCTGGCGGTGAGCTCTACGACTATTTGTCTGAACGTAAAGTTTTAAGTGAAGAAGAAGCTCGTCGAATTTTTAGACAAGTTGCAACGGCTGTGTATTATTGCCATAAACATAAAATCTGCCATCGTGATTTAAAATTAGAAAATATATTATTGGACGAACAGGGGAACGCTAAGGTAGGTATCTATCTATCTATCTATGTATCTATCTATCTATCTATCTATCTATCTCCCCGTTATATACGGAAATCATCACTACGATCAACGTTTCAAAATTATTTTATTTAATTTGATTAGATCGCCGACTTTGGTCTATCGAATGTTTTTGATGATCATCGATTATTGGCTACGTTTTGTGGTTCTCCTTTATATGCCTCTCCCGAAATTGTTGAAGGTACACCATATCAGGGTCCTGAAGTAGATTGCTGGTCGCTCGGTGTTCTACTTTATACACTAGTCTATGGCTCAATGCCATTCGATGGCTCGAATTTTAAAAGACTTGTTAAACAAATCAGTCAGGGCGACTATTATGAGCCAAAGAAGCCTTCACGCGCGTCTGCATTGATACGCGAAATGTTAACAGTATGCCCACGCAAACGTGCCACTATTGAACAAATTTGTTCTCATTGGTGGGTAAATGAAAATGATCCGGTCTCATGTTTGGAATTGGCCGAGGATTTGGCAAATCAAACTCCTGTTCGTTTGGATGTTTTACTTTCGTTAACGCCCGCAGCCATAACTGCCGATCAGCTGGTGGTACCCTCATCCGATGGAAGCGGTGCTGCAGGCAAAACAGGTGCTGTACCGCGCAGTCATTCCGTCGGCTCCATGAGAGATATTGGACCAAATACGGAAGCGGAACGCAGAATTTTAGACATGGTGGCCGGTACGTTTTCAATATATTTTTGTAATTTGTGATACATTTGTGATATTTACTCCCAAATATTTTTCCCTAATGTTAGCGGAAGTGATGATGTTTCTCTTTGATTTTTCGTTTTTTTTTTATTTTACATTTAACACAAAATATTTATATAATAGATAAAAATATAACAAACGCACCACTTTTGAACCTTAAACTCCATTTTCATAAATAAAAGAAAAACGAACAATTTTGTCCATACACTTGTTTTTGGATCATCATCATTACAAGAACTCAAGTGAACTAAACTTGAAAACGCGCATTTAACCAAACTCACCTATCACCCTTTCTTTCTTTTTTTTTTTTTTTTGTATTTATTTCTACTCTTTAACACCAAACAAACTGCATTTAGCTGGTGGCGAAGCAGCTTTAATGCCCTCACCGACGCGCACTATTACGCCGACTCAAAGTCCAGTTCAGACAAAACGGAAACTAGCAACCACTGTCTCTATGGATAATGCAGCTATTAAAAAGAAGGAAAAACCAGGAAGTGCATCGTTTATAAACGAGGCCAAAGAAAGTTCCTTTATGGAGACCGAAGACAATATTGACGAAGAAAATATGGAATCAAGCTCTAAGCCAAATGCTACATTTTCGGCTAAGGATATGGAGATGGTGAGTGATTTGTGCGAGCAGCTTATAAAGGACAATAATTCAAACGCAATAACGAACATATCGAATGCAAGTGAGGAACCTATAAGTGCAACGCAACAAAATTCCGTTAATAAACTTGATCCTGTCGAGGAAGTTTCAGTAGGAGCCAGAGATGCAACGAAAGTAATTAAAAAATTTGTAAACAAACACAAAACAGCCGATTTAGTTAATGCAATAGGACAAATAACACCTGAAACAAACATAACTGCGGACTCAGTTCCTTCAAATCAATCCTCCTTAACAAAGACTGCAACAACAACAGGTTCAGCAGCTCCTTTTCCTCGTAAAGGTAGTCTTCAAGATGATTCTACACTTTCAAACAAAGTCAACGGTGAACGTCGAAAATCTCGTATTTTAGAAACGGCGGAGAAATTTCAACAATTAAATTCCGCCCCTGCAAGCGGAACAGAGAAACCTAAAAAATTTGTTATACCCGGTGTAAGTGTCGGCAGTTTCAAGAAGGAATTTGAACGTAAAGCCTCAACGTCAGGAACTGCACAAATTCCGACACCTGGTGAACGTCGAGCCTTAGAACAAATAGCGAGTGCGAACATTGCTGCTGAAGAATACGAAAGTGCCGGCGCTAATGTCGCTTCCATAGCCGAAGAATCAAATGTAGAAACATGTGATTCGAAAACTTCTGTAACTTCACTAACACTAGAGGATGCGCGACGTTCTATGGAAAATTCTATTGCACTTTTGCGTCAGGCTCAAACTGAAAGCTCTTCCAAAGTAGTTAACGAATTGTGTGCTAAAACAGAAAATATAAGCGTAAGCGATTTGGCAAGTCCAGCCAAGTTGGGCGAACGTGAACGTAAATTAAAAAATGCGCGTGCCATTATAGGCAATGCAATACAACCGGGTAAGTGAAGTAGCAGCAAACACATGTTTTTTTTTTTTTTTTTTAGTTATAAGGCTTCCAAGTATCTGACCACAAATATCCAATCGAAAATTGTCGATGACGATATTGAATGCAATGCAATGCAATGCCATGTCTGCAATGTACGCTTCATCGATAATTTTTTGTTGTTGTTGTTTTTTATTTTTTTTTTTTTGTTTTGTCACGCCATCATACAATCATACATACGTGCATACAAATATGTGTATCAATAGCATTTTTTATTTAATTCACATATATATAGTTTTGTTTCTAATACAACAAAAAATCAAAAAAAAAAAAAAAAAAAAAAAAAAGAATTGCATGATTTGCATCCGTTTCATTATTATTGGTACATTTATATATTTTAGTTTTGCGCAGGCCACAACCACCACCATCTTCTTCATCCTTTGCGACTGTATCATCATTTTTCGGCAACGGCGGCGGGGGCTACGGTCAAATGCGTGCCACCAGTGGCAGCTCATTAGGGTTTGTTAGAGGCAACGCGGGTTCGAACAGGTTTGATAAGCAGCTGCATTTAGTAGCACCGTTGTCAAATATAGCGCAGGAGCAACGTATACAATTACAATCTTTCTCTCCGTTTACCCAGCTACCAAATGCTCTAAACGTTGCCCTCGCCGCAGCACGGCAAAATATTGCGGAACGTTTGGCTGCTGCTGGTGATCATAGTGGTAGTTGTTATTCAATGCAATCCAATCCATATTCTGTACTGAAAAAAAATGCAGCAGCAACTTCGCTAATTTGTCAACAATTAAAGCAGCCAAAATCACTTTATCATAATACTACTGCACATCCAGAATCATCATCTTCCACCTCACCATTTTCATCACAATTTTCCTCAACAACACAAACACGACAAACAGAACAACCAAAGCAGCCACTTTTGGCATCAACATTTGGATCGTCAGCCACCGCCACTGCTGCCAATCAATTTGCCTTTAACACAAATACATCGCCAAGACCGTTCTATAATGCACCTCATACGACATTTTTCAAATGTAAGTTTAGTGTTGTCGTTTCGCTCGTTCTCCCTCTCTCATGCTCTCTCTCTCTTTCTCTTTCGTACGTTCCTTCGTTTGTTCTTTTTTTACTTTACTTAAATCAAAATATGTGTATGATGTGCGTTCGTTCGTTCGCTCGCTCGTTCGGATGTGCGTTCGTTCGTTTGTTCGTTCGTTCGTTCGCTCGCTCGTTCGGACGTTCGTTCGATCGTTTGTTCGTTCGTTCGCTTGCTCGTACGTTCGTTTGTTCGTACGTTCGTTCGTACGTTCGTTCGTTCGTACGTTCGTTCGCTCGCTCGTTCGGACGTTCGTTCGTTCGTTCGTTCGTTCGTACGTACGTTCGTTCGTTCGTTCGTTCGTACGTTCGTTCGTTCGTTCGTTCGTTCGTTCGTTCGCTCATTCGGACGTTCGTACGTTCGTTCATTCGTACGTTCGTACGTTCGTTCGTTCGCTCGCTCGTACGTTCGTTTGTTCATTCGCTCGTACGTTCGTTTGTTCGTTCGCTCGTTCTCGTTCGTTGATTACTCAAATGATCGTAATCTTATTACTTTCCGTTAAAATTGATTTGTTTGTTAAAGCAAGCTAATGCTTTTTCTAATCCATTGTCGTCTTCCTGTTGTTTTGGACGAGCTTCAAAAATGCAGTTACACTCACTACTACATTTGGTTAACATTATTTTGGTGGATCCATCCCATTCTCAGCTTCTCAGAACTACTAAAGGACACGCAAACCAGTATATGTACGAATTAATTTTGTTGGTGATTAACTTTTTTTAATTGAAAATCTAATTCAAAAATATGTTTTTTTTTTTTTTAATTTCCATCCATCCATCCATCTTAACAATGATTTGCTTTTCACAGAAATGTAGCAATCAATGCCATC
The DNA here is from genome assembly GCA_000671755.1 of Glossina brevipalpis. Taxonomy (NCBI): domain Eukaryota; kingdom Metazoa; phylum Arthropoda; class Insecta; order Diptera; family Glossinidae; genus Glossina; species Glossina brevipalpis. The sequence continues at coordinate 45,687 of KK351326.1, read as the reverse complement.
CATGTTTCAAGCAAAAAAGAACTTTGGCTGTTATCTACACTAAACCCTATTACACGTTAGTAATGTAAATTCATCATATATCGTTATTTCTCTTTTTCTTTTCTTTAAACCTACCTTACCCTACTTAACCTTAACCTAGCATCCCAAACTACTACTACTACTGGTGCTAATGAAGGAGGTGGTTCCGGCACCGGCTCCGGATTAAAGACATCAACAGCATCTATTACGCTTAAATCGGCTACATTGCCTCGCCGAAAAACGGCAAAAACCGAAATACAACTGGACATTAAACCGCGAATTGTTGAACAACCAACTATGCGCTTTACTACCGAAATGCAACATCCTGTACCAGATTTACGTAGTGCTCCAGCACGCGAGGGATCAAGTCCGTATAGTCCGATTAAATCAATGCTAAGTACACGTGCAACCAGTTTGGAACCCAAAGAGCATATCATACCAATACAACGTCCACAGCCAGCATATATACGCACAACATCAAATACAACAACAAGGTGAAATTCAAATCAATGCTTTAACGTCTACTTTTATGTTTTTTCATAATCTGCATAGGAGGGCGTACATTACATATGCATGCCTACTGTGTAGATAGGATCTTTCAATAAATTAGTCATCAGGCAATCGAACTATGACCTTCATGAAGTGTATCATAAACGTCATCCAGATTCATATTTTCAGGCAAAAAAACAACATCCTTTCAATCCTATATTGTAACGATCAGCCGAATCGGCCGAGTTTTCATCTAAATACCGACAAACTACATCGGTATATCGTTATCCCAAAATGACAGCAAATTGTGACTCTTTGGGTTGCGAGCAGAGCACCCTAGACGACTTCGCTGGGCTTTTCGATGATGGCACAGTTTGGTTCATTTATGTAGCATACGCATGAAAATTGACCTCGCCACACAGAATAATTTTGTTTCAAAAATCAGGATCTTACTCATTCATATTTACAATTCTCAACCAGAGAATATACAAATAATGTATCTGAAAACCAACCTCCTAGTCTTCAATCGCACATTGAATTCACATAAGGCGTGAAATTAAAAAAAAGACATCTTTTGTGTGCATCGAAATAAGATTCGAGAGCAATATGGATCTCGTAGTCTAATTGTTGTTCAAAACAACACGTTTGATCTTCTTCTGAACTCTTCGTATTACTTTCGTGAGCTAAAATTCGAAATTTCCAAAACTCCACAAATGGGTCCATTCAAATTTATCGAAAAAAAGTACAAACTTCTCGAAATTTCTACAAATTAGCAAACTAATTATTCAAGTTTTCATTTAGGAGAAAATTTGTCCTTAGTAAAGCTTCCGTAGCTAGTTCATAAATCAGCTAAATTGGACCAGAAATCTGCTGATATTTGTCAAAGTACCACCATAACATATCAATATGTAAATATCACCTCTAATTTAACCTATTAACGATCGAAAATTACCAAATGAATGATATGGGTTATATGAAAAACGATTTCTAGAACAATATATCACTCAATAAGTTCGTAGGATCGTGAATTTTTTTTTTTTTTTTAAATTTTAACATTGCTCTGGTTGTCAGAACGGGGCCAGCATTATTCATGTCTGTAAGATCACATTTGAAATCACCAATAAATTGTTTTTATCAACGAAGAAGTGTTATCGTAACACTTTTCAAGCCCATTCTTGGTTTGAAAAGAATTTTTTTCCCACCAAAAAGCAATGCTTTATCATTCAGATTTTTTCATTGTTTTTGAAAAAAATACAAAAATATTTCTTTTTTTTTTTTTTTGAATTTGAATTTGAATTCAATGCCAAAAAGACTTTACAAGTCTCATCCGGCACAAAAGTGATGGTAACCCTAAGGGATAAAAGTCAAATTTTTTTTTTCTGTGAAAAATTACAAAAAATATTTGTCATTAAAACAAAAACTGTCACTTGTAAACTAATAGTGGAAAATTAAACTAAAAAAAACTCCAAAAATATAAAAAAAAAATAACCTAAAATTAAAAAGAAAAAAACACTTAAAATAGAAAATAAAAATTAGAAAAATATATAACGAAAGATTCGTTCGTTCTACGGCAAGGATATAATATTTTGTCCTTTTTTTTTGTTTGTGTGGGGCTTTTAAAAATTTAATTTAATTATATTAACAATACTTTTTAGATCGGATTCATTGTCACGCCAATCAACCAACGACTCAGAATCTGATACGACTACTACTAATATGTCGCAAACAACAATAACTGGTTCGTCGCAACCGATTAAAAAGAGTCCTCGGGAATTTATTATACCTATTGCTGTTGAAGGTGGTGGTTTTATAACACCGCGTGAAGGCAGTGTAGAACCCTCCGAATCAAGTCATACCGCCGCTATCACTTCCAGTCGTTCCACCTTCAATCGGTTACGTCCCACTCGTCGTATTGGGTAAGAATTTATGATATTTTATATAAAGCAAAAGCAAAACCAAAACTAAAAAACGAAAAAAAAAAAAACATATATTCTCTTTTAGTTCATTATTGAGTGAGACATCAGTCGATGAGAATTCGCCATTCCAGAAATTACGTAATACTTCTTTAAATCGTGAAGGCGATGATGACGTACCTTTTACTTTACACAAATTGAGGTTAGTTGCCGAGCAGCAATATTGTGTTATAATTTGTTTTATTTATATTCATTTAAATATTTATGCTTCATTTTATAGAAGTTCAAGACCTATTAAGAAGCTAAGTCAGGATAACGATTCACAAAGTTCTGGAGAAGATGATGATGACGGTTTTGAGATATTAACCGCTGAAAATCTATTTTCAACTCTTTTACAACGCGTAAGTAAAATAGTATAACGGTAACGGTAGAGAATTCTTTTAAAACTAATAACAATAAAAAAATTATCATAAAATTAATTAAATTTTATTAATATTTATTAATAATATTTCAATTTCTTTTTTTTTTGTAGGTACGAGCGCTGACTAATCGTTTAAATGTAAATCATGACATCACAACGGGCTTTCCTAGTTCAAATCGTTTATTAAACAACATGAGACAAGCACAGAGTAGCTTTTGGAATCAGGAACCATTTAGCAGGTATTTCTAT
>KK351326.1:0-35438 GCA_000671755.1 Glossina brevipalpis | reverse complement strand
CCGATTTGGCTCATTTTCAATGACAACTTGCATACAAGAATTTCCAATGTTTCTGCTAAAATTGAAGCCGATATTTTCATTTTTACAGCTAGGAGAATGTTTTACATAGAGGGACACGCTTAAATCGTTACCAAATTTAATGCTGATCAAGAATATATGCACTTTGCCTATATATACCTTTTCCTATATACCTATATATACTTGGTATATATATACCGTCGGTGATGGGTATAAAAAAAAAAAAAAAGACCAGGCAGAAAAAGTGGAGTCAAAAAGTCACCTTTTTTTTTAATACACGTTGTATATATATATATACTTCTAACGAAAAACAATTTTTTTTTCAATAAATTTTTTTTTTATATCAACATTTCTCTTTATATACCCACCTCTATCTAGAAAGCGACTTAGTGACTGTTAATCAATCACTTAAGATTTGAAATATCCTTCAAAGTGATGATGAATAACTTACAATTAGAAAATAGGTCTGCGTAGCAGTTCACCACCAAGAAGAAGAACCACTGTAGTAGATAATCCTCCTTATTATACAGCTAAATTAGTCACAAAAAATGACATTTACTTCTAATACTGGAGCTAGTTTTATTACTGTAGCAATATACGTTTCGTTGACACCAGAAAATAGATTCATTTTAAGCCAAAAACCAAATCGTTCTTACACACTTCTCTTGACACAGGGCTGACACTTAAAGTGAAGTAAAAATTTAAATTTATTTTTACCTCACGAAGGTATACGATTTTATTTAAACACAATTATCCAGAGATCGATTTTTTAAAGGAAAAAGAAAAAGAAAAATAAAAAATCAGGCAGAAAATCTAACTAACAAATGCTTCGGACTTATGTGGTGGGTATCCTAAATTCGCCTCAAGGCGAATAACACTTTCTCTCTCTCATAATATTACAATATAATCTACATTTTTATTTACTCTGCTGCATGTGTTGTAAAATGAAAATTTTCTCTATGAACAATAAGAAATTAACAGCTAATCGGTTATGATATTTCATTACAGCCGCCTTAATAATACCACCACCACCACCAACAATATGAGCGCACCGTGGCGTCATAGTGTATCTCGAGATCTAGGCAGTAATATGGAATCGATGTTTTCTCGAACCGGGGCGACACTGCCAAGAGGTGAATATCACAGATTAAAAAGTAAATTTCTAGATCAATAATTTTAACATTAATATCTAAAAAAAAAAAAAAAATATATATATACGCTGCGTGTGAAATAGAAAAATAGAGGAAGAGATGAAGATAGAAAATGAAAAAGTGAAAGATAGAGAAGGAATGATGAGAAAGTGACAGAAAAAAGCTCTCTATTAAATTTAATTTGATTTATCGCAATGATAATGTAATGTAAACGGCGCTGATGAACGTTTCAATAGAAAATTTAAGACAAAATTCAAAGCACAAAGAAATCTCTCTCTTTTGAAATGTGATTCTTATTATGCCTTCATATCGCGCGAGAACAAAGAGTATATTTGATTTTTAACGCGTTTCTAATGCCTAGTAATATGAGTGCAAGAGAACATTAAGTAGGGGTACATCCTAGAAATGAAGGCGAATAATGGAATCGATTTGTTAATCATATCATTTGTCCGTCTTTTCGTCCGTTAAAATCAAGCTTTCGTTATTAGAACTTTCCTTAGATATCCCTGAGTTCCACACGACAACACGCTATGGGACGTGTCCCCCCCCCCTCTCAGGTGAGAGCAAGGCCCATCTAAAATCTTTGCTTTTCTATGGGTCCAGCACCCAATTGCACTGCAATTCCACATTCTAGCCAGCGAGCTGACTCTTTCCGCGATTTGGGCTAACCAAAGCCACCACGAAACTCTTGCATTGGGCCGTTCCGTTGTCAGGCCGAAGTAAATGAAAATGAGTACTTCAAGGTATGTTGACACCCGTGGTACCAGATAAACATATGTACATATATATATAATATATATATCTTTGATGGAAGTATTATTAGCCGACATTATACGGTATACTTATATATGATATAATAAATGATACATCATCCGCCATTATTCATTTATTTTGTTATCCAATATCGGCGGGCACTAAAACATTTGACTCAAATCAGTTAAAACTTTTCAAAAAGTATAGACATACAGAGTCATTAAAACTTTACGAAACATATATGACATTTTGTCGTCAAAATCTTAAAAAAGAACACCAAAATAAAAATTTTCACGAGGCTTTCCATTATATGCCATTGAAAACCGAACATTAGTCTGGTAGATTACAAAAACTTTCAAGACGGCATATACCCGTCAAATTAAATATTAATATTTTTAGTATTAAATATTTAGCAGGTTCAGGTTTTAGGTGAAGGAGGGTTCTTGGTAGAAGTTCAAATTGAGGAGGATCGACTTCAATACTGCATATTATTCGTAATTTGTAGTTGTTTGAAGTCGTCTCATATATTATACTCGCATTAAATTATTGTTATCATTATTAAAAAAAAAAAAAAAAAGTCAAAAAAATATACATAACTCATTATATAATACAAAAAGAAATCAAAAAAATGCTTAAAGATTAGCAGTTAATAATATATTTAACAAGCGGTTCAAGAGATTTGGTTTTAACTTGAGTTGAAAAAGAGAGAGAGCTTTGACGGACGTTTTCCTATTGCTTCTCTTCAATAATTGCCATTCATTTCCATAATGCTTTTCTGATCGCTATTTCGATCGGTCGCAAATAGTGTGCAATACGTATAAAAAGAACCGGATACTGACTATAAGCGCAACTGAACCTATAGTGCGTAAGACATTTTTATTCCAGTAACCGGTTTGCGCATAATCGTCGTAGTTAGTTTATGTAAATCCTCGGTACCGTGGCCCAATCCGCCAATCGTGCGAGTTGCTTGTTATATATTTTTCATCGTGGATTACTCTTAATAAATTTCGAATCGTCCTAACTCCTCATGTGGTGTGATTTGCATAAATGAGATAATTATTGTTAAAAGCAGTTATCATGACAATTATGAGACAACTGTCTCTGTTGTGCGTCTTTTCTTGCAGCTTGGTCTCGGTAGGTTCTCAAATTTGATAGCTTTTCGATAATCAGTTTACGCTAAGATATCGAATTTCAGAAATTTATTAAAACTAGTTCTGTGAAAAGAAACGTTCGTATTTTTTTTCCAACTCTTTTAAAAGACATTACCTTATAGATTGTCACGATATATAGCAAAATGGACCTTTATTTCTTTAATATTACCGCGAAGACTTTTCCAAGTGGACAATTTTACGATGATCAACTACCACGAACCTACCGATTTTCAAACACTTCTTTCTCCCTGACCATAACTGTGTGTATGCATGTTATAGGAGATATCCCTTTAAATATCCTTCAGTCATTTTAAAATAAAAAACTTATTTTCCATATTAAGCAGCCTTTTTTGTATATGATGCATCCCCAATCCCAATCTGATTCTGATTTATTCACATAAGAGCTGAAGGCTCGTGAATCAATTGCAATTGCGTTATCGTTGTTTATTCTGTAAAAGTGTCTTGAGATTCACATTTTCGTTCTTTAATCCTTTAAGATGAGCGTTTTTCTTCATCATCCTCCATCCTATTTAGTTTCGAAGTCGTAGATTTAATGCCTCTTCTAAGACATGTTCGACTATTCTTCTTGTTTCGTAGATTATGGCCGTCATTTTCTTTTCCATTTTCAATCATTATTTAATACTTTTTTGCTTTTCTCATCATAATGTTGCGCAAAGAATTTGCAAAAAGATTTTATTTTTCTCTTGTATTCTGAAATATTCAATAGTGGATAAAGAATTTAAGCTAGCAACGGTGAAAGCTATTCTGAAATTGGTCTTGGGTGATACAAAAAAAAAATGAAAGAATTAAATTTATTTGCATCACAATCGATGTTCTTTATTTTAAAATGATTTCTTAACTACAATATTTCCTAAACCAAATCTTTTTTCATTTTTTATAATATTTCAAATGCTCAGAGAAAAAATTTAATTCAAAATAATGCAAATTTCTGGCAAAAGAACTTGGATAAAATTAATTCTCCAATCAAAACATTTTTAAAAGAAAACAAAATAGTCAAATTGTTATGGTCTGATAAAGCCGACCTTCATCACACCTTACGATTTTCAGCATAAAGTTTTAAAGAATTAGACCACATAATAAACTGTAGTTTGTTTTTTTCTGGATAGCTCTAGATGGTTAGGCGAGCAATATTGGTTGATAACTTCAGGTGTTTCCTCAGTTTCCCCAATGTGCGATGAGTTTCAGGATACAGCCTTATTCCGATATCTTTTTGTCTACATCTTAGTTCTGAAGTAGAGAGAGAGAGGATTGAGCAATGGGCATGCAAATACTGTGAACGCAGGTTAAGGACAAATCAGGCGACCACTAACCGCGAGCAATAAGACAGAAGGCAGAAGTAAATCTGGCAACTCTTTATACAGATTTTACAAGATATATATGCATATATAGATATATATCACGAACCCCGCGACCACTAGCCGCGAGCAACAAGAACAGAAATAGACGATAGGAGGTGTAGTGGTCGCGGGGTTCGCAGGCAGCCTGCCTCCCCCAAAAAAAAATCACAACATACATATGTACTCACGCATGTATGCATATCGGTCTCTTGCAGGTCGTTGTGGGTAGTTCTTATGCACAAACTTAATATATTCCCGTAGCATACCACAAAAGTTAGAAGGAAAAAAAATGTTACATAAGTCAGTTTATTGAAAGGAGGGATGCTTTTAATAGTTTATAAAAAAGTAATAGCTGTCGCATAATTCTCCAAACAAAATTTATGCAAAAAGAAAAGGAATACTTTCAGTAAAATGAACCGTCACAAAGTAAAGTAAAGATTTTTTTAATAAGTCCCTCGTGCTAGATACATAATGAAGAACGCAAGACTTTAGTTAAAGAATTTAATGACCTTCAACTTGACAGGCCTATATCTTCAGAAGCTAAAAAAAAAAAAGGCTTACTGCTCGTGGAATCGACTTTCTTCTCGAACGTGTGAGAAAACTTATTAAACGCTCGATGATTTCAAAATTATTATTTTCCATAAATGCAAAAAACATATCGAGTATTTGCATGATGTACTATAATCGCTCTTAGAATGAAATGGATTTTTATCTAAGATTATCTTGTTAAAGCTGCTCCTCCCTTAATAATTACTATAAATGATGCACTCGAGTGAAAATTAGAATAAAACTGTTGTACTGCGTACGTTCGATTCTATAAAATCGAAAAACTTTAATTTACAGTAATAGCAGCCATGTTTCTTTGTTCTGTCTTAATGTGAATAGTGAATAACACAAGTATAGGCATTGCCAGCTAAAAATACCGTAAGACCAAATGAAATTAAACAAAACTGTGGAATTGAAACTTAACTCGTTTGCTTTGAATGGTTTTAGTTGAACATCATCAGCGTTTCCTTTTACGTTTATTATTATTTTGAACAGTAAGAGCTTTTTAGTTAGTGGGTGAAAAAGTAAAAAAAAATATATATAAACATATATATGTATATATATGTGTATATTTATGTATATATATGTATATATATATATATATATATATATATGCAAAGAGTAATTTTTAATAGTATTTCGTTGGTATTGTGTTGCATCTGAGTTTTTTTTTTTATTTAAAGTTTTTTTGTCATTATCATTATTATTATTATTATTATTATTATTATTATTATTATTATTATTATTATTATTATTATTATTATTATTATCATTATTATTATTATTATTATTATTATTATTATTAACTGAATGTTATGTCACACAATAGTAAATTTGAAAAAAAAAAAATCAATATGCAACGATTATTATTATTATTATTATTTAACAGGACAAATGAAATAATACAATAAAATGAAAAATTTTAAATAAAAGAAATCTCGTATTCAAAGTTTCTAAAAATACAAAAAGTATTCAAATGCAAAACCATTGTATGAAAAAAACAAAAGAAAAAAGAATTTATATATTAAAGCTACAAAGCGACACAAACTATTAAGAAATAATTTGAAAAGTATTGCAATTAAAATTCTAACAGTTCAGTTAATTATTAGTAAGAAGTAGCCGCTGCCCAGGCTTGCTTGGATACGTTTATCTCGAGGACATTTTAAGAAAAACTCCATATATAAAAAACCCTTGTGTCCTTTATTTGTTTGTTCAAAAAAAAAAAAAAAAACAAAAAAAAATTTTTTTTTATATCAAATAGCACTTGAGTTTGAATGCTAATTATAACTGCATTCGTCAACGGCAACATTTAAAAAAAAAATAAATAAATAAATACTAAACGAAAAAAAAAAAAATAAATAAATATTTGCTAAATTTTTTTTATTTATATATGAATATATATAAATTAATAAAGAGAGATTTCGTCATTTTGCAAATGTGAAATTTGAATTTTTATTTGTAACTGATGTTTCGGAAACTTGAGAATTAAGAAAATTGTGTATATATATATATATATATTCTTAAGCGTACTAAACTATTAACTGTTGGTTTTAACTCTCTCAATATTTATGAAATCAAAATTTCGGTTATCTTTCATTCACATTAACGATATTAATATTCATTTAGGAATTAAATCTATATCTGTCCGATTTTTTAAAGTTTCATTAAAAAGAAATTTTTCTATAATTCTTTATATCTCTTTCGTATCGGGGTCTTTTGATTCTTTGCACCTCTAATGCATATATTGTTGCACCATTTGTTGTTGTAATGGTATTACAAAAGATAAGTTAATTAATTAAAAGATTTTTTATACAAAAATTAAAATATTCGAATTGATTTTAAAGTTTTGCCTGCTACACAAGTTACTCACTCTCTAGTGTTAGAATTTTCTATGATTTATTGCAGTTAACTGAAAGAAATTTTTCAGAGATTAACTTATAGCTTAGTTAAGACAGACTCTATCTCGTAATAATTTAAAAAAAAAAAAAAAAAAAGAAAAACCGAAATTCGTTTTTTAAGTTTATTAATTAAAATTATACCGGTTAACTGGCACACACGAATCATTGACTAACAGACACTGTGTATGCACGCATTACTTCCGTCGCACGCGTTCCTCATAAGTAACTCTCATGCGTCACCTTATACTACACAAACACGTTTATGCCGCTTTATATGGTGGGTGGTGGTGGATGGTTAATTGAAATTCACCTCTAGAGACAAATGTATCGCTTTCTTAATCTTTTTTTTTTCTTCTCTTTTTCCTAATTTTAACACTAACCTGTGAGATCTGCAATTAATTAAGAAATAAAGTTTTATATATATGAAATCAATTTCTGAGTTCTGGGCTTTTTTTTTTTTTTTTTATGTTCTGGGCTTTTTTTTTTTTTGCTGTAATGAAAACTATTTTTTTTTTTCTTTTAAGACTATTTGCTGTTAGCCGTTTAATTGCAATTGCAATGAATGAATGAATACCGTTGTTGTTGATTATAAAATGAGAATTGAAAGCAATTAAAAAAAAAAAAAAAAAATGTCCAAAACTTTGAATACGATGCCAGATGCTCTACTAATAAATAAATATAAAAAAATGTTTGCAACTATTTATTGTGATTTGATTTAATTGAAATTTTTTTTTGTTTGTTCTCGAAATGCATTCCTTTTCCTTATAAAATTAAGAGATAAAAAATTATTCTAATTGTTTTTTTATATTACATAAATGGTATAATTATTGATTTTTGTTAAAATGTTTTTTGTGCTTTATAATGTTTTTGAATATAAAATTTTGCTTAATGTATATTATATTTTGCTATTTCTTTTCCTTTTTATTTTTTCTTTTAATTTTTTTTTTTATTTATTTATTTATTTTCTTTTGATTTCTTGCAGTGGACTTAACCACCCGTGTTCCTTCAAAAATGCATGTTTTTAATAATAATAATAATAATGATAATAATAACAATAATAATAATAATAATAATAATAATAATAATAATAATAATAATAATATAAAACGCCTTCCTCTTTGTACCTCCACCAACAATTCTCATTACTTTACTAGTTGTAATCCTAACACCACCATCAACAACAATGCTGACCTAAATCTAAAATGAAACGATGACCGACAAGTATTTAATAACAAAATGGAAAATATTTTTTATATTTTATATTTATAACAATTTCAAAACTTATTTCTATATAGTTATGGTTCAATTTTTATGAAATTTATAAAGAGTTTCATTTCATTTTTTTTTTATTAACATTTTCTTTTACCCACCACTGATAACATTATTTATGTCTTTATTTTCGCCTTAAGGGTAAGATACGATCATCAAATCCAGCGTATCACTCTCTCTCTCTCTCTCACAAAAAAAATTAAAAGAATAATTATTTTTGAACTTTTAGCAGACAGGAATTATTTCATTGTTGACCCCTGACCATTAGGTCGAACTGTGTTTAACATACACACATTTTCATAGCAAAGAAAAGAAAATATTTTTTTTTGTACTGAAATTTTATTTAAAAAACAAATTTAGTTTTTCCGCCTTATAGGGTAAACACTGCACTCTTTAAGTGAAAGGGTAATGCCGCTTATACTGTAAAATGACATTCGTCCGTTAAGTATTAGGATATCAAAATTAGCTCCTTAGCTTACAACGTAAAACGACATTGGTCGCTTAAGAAATAAAATATTAGATCTGGCTCCTGTTAGTAGTCCCTATTAAAAATATTATTCATGTTATTGGATCTAGTAAATGAAACCGCGTTGCAGCTTTATAGCATAAGAAGATACTGATCCGTTAAGATCGTCAGCACTGGTATTGGCTACTTCCCGTTTATGGACTTTCTTAGGGGGACGTTGTGTATATTGTTTCGTTTGTTAATCTCCCACAAGCTTTTAGTCTTTCGATTCACTTTTTTTTTGGATATTAGATGTGTACCATACAAATGGCGAAAAGCCGTAAAGGCAGCACTTCTCGCTACTTTCGGTAAAATGCGCGGTAACATGGATTCGCTTGACTTTTACTTCGAACTGCTCAAACTAAAGGTATCAGACTTTGGCTCATTGTTTCAAATTAGTAGTATACGGCGCTGCACTAAGCAACTGAAAATGCGATACCCTGTTTTTTTGTCCTTTAAGAGTTAAGTTATTAAACATAGTACTTCGTGTAGCATTGGACTGACTAAGCGAAGCTACTTATATTTGAAGGTAAAGAGATATCAGACCTTAACTATTTGCTTTAGTATTAAAATCAAGATTTACTTAGTAGATGATAGTAAGTCTCTTTTTTAATCTGATAACTAGTATGAAGGTTTTAAACGAATTCAATTACATTTCATTAAATCGTTTGCAATATCTTGTCACAATAATCCTAAGTTCAGTTTAATAAACTATTGCAAATAATCGTAGCAGGTGGTTTTTTTATATCATCGCTTTAATTTCCCTTAGTGATGCTTTGCATTCGATAACAATTTTTTTATCGTAAAGATGTATAACAAAAGAAAGCTTAAAAATGGTTTTTATATTAATTAATATGTTATATATATGTAAAGAAATTTAATTTGTGTATATTTTAGGCATAAATCTTCTTACACTTTTTGCCACGTTTACGATAATCAAATTAATCGTTTTTAGTTCAGCATTTAGCATTTTGCGCGCAATTTGTTATCGAATTTTTCGATTGTTCTTAAAAATTTTTGCAAACTTTGTAAACCAATCGGTGATTATAGTAGCTAATACCATAAATCTTTATTCTTTTTAATGTGTATAATAAATAAATCTATGATCCAGAAAATTGAGTAAAAGCAACAAATTGAACTCTTGTTAGAAATATTAAGTGCTTCTTTCTTTGAATCTTACCCATGAAAGTGAAATACTACAGTGCAGTGATCCCTTAAAATGAATATAATGACAATAAGATTGTAGTTTTAGATTCAACATATAGACGGTCATCTTACCGGTAACCCGTTGTAATTTTGTCTGCTTTATTAAACAATTCATTATAATTGATTGATTAATTGATTGATTGATTAATTAGACATAATTAGTTAAGTGGCGGGTATTGAAAATTCGGCCTGAGACGAATTTACATACGTATGAGTTTTTTGTTTGTATTCTATTTTTGTCTTACATGATTTATATATTCTTTCTTATATGTGTACTCTTGTATGTATTTTACTTCGTAGATTGTTTAACAAATTTTAAAAAATTTTTTGTAGAAAACAAAGAAAAAAAAAACAGAACATAAAAATGTGTTTGGTGTTGTTGTGTTGCACGTTAGAAATTGTTTGATGATTTTTATATTAATTTAATACCATCAGTTCATCCATTTTGGCCAAATAAATGTGCTCACCATAAAATGAATTCATTGAAATGGCTTTAATCTCTGTGGCTGCTTTATGCTAAGCAGCAGAGTTTGCTCGAATCGATGGTTCATTTTTGATGATATAACCAACTCAGCCAGAAATAGAGCGCATTACTCAAAAGCAAACTCATCGAGGTAAGTTCAACAATTGTTGTATGTTATGTGTATGTAAATGTATTATAAAGTCTAGAGTGAGTAGAAGGTTACTTGGGCGGGTGTGTAGACATTAGAAAAAAGAAAAGCGGTATATTCCCTCTCCTTCCTTAGTTGAAAGTATTTTGCTAAGGAATGATTTTTGTGGTTTCGCAGCATTTAAAAATTACTGAAGGTGCTTATGAGTAATATCCGGATGAGTGAGTTCCCGTTTATTTAAAAGAGGAATCCCAACAAAATTTTCTCGTATAGTGACATCAGTAGTCTCCGTTAAATTGTAGAAAAAAGAAAATAATTTAATTAAATTTTAAATGTAGAGAAAGTAAGCGGTAAGTACCTCGGTCCAATGCTTTTAACTTTAACCAAATCCTGAGTGAAGTTGCTAATTGCATGAGAAGTATTTTTTTCAAGTTATCAAAATACGTCTTTTTTGTTAATTCTTTTTCAGGGTGTAAGCCATCAGATAACGTTAATACACAAAAAATTCTTCCAGAAGATAAAAATTCAACTGAGGACTCAACTACGGATGAACGTTTAGATTTGGCCGATTTGGATTTGTCACGCTTAAGATTAAGCAAAAAAGATTTAGAAACATTGTCGAGCATTACGCCTGGTCTTCCAAAATGTTTTCAAGAACAGTTACTGGCAAAGTTGCCACCGACACAAGCCCGAAAGTTGTCAAGAACTTTAAGCATGCAAAACAACCCCCAAAAAACAGTTGTGAAAATTTACAAACGAAGTCAGAGTAGTGGTCGCGGAGCTCTTACAATTCCTGAAGATAATATTGACAACATAATGAAAACAGAAATAAACATCAAGGGGGAAGATAAGGAGACAAGCGTGAACAAGAAATCATTTGAGGAACAAGTGTGTAGTAAGCGTAATTTAGGCCAAATTCGTCATGACCAAGCTTGTGACACAAGTGTATCGGCAGCTGAAGAACTAACTTCACAATGCGAACGAAGTTGTGTAGGTCGCGATGAGAGCGTTGGTAAAACATTTCGCCCCAGCGAGATTAATGATAAATACAAATATTATTCTCCGTATTTGAATAAGACCTCAAAAGTCTCACAAGCAGAATCCGAACCTGTGACATTTCAGAAGACAAACGATACTTTTTCGAATGCTGCTGCGTTGAGACGGCCACCAAGTGGTTGCGCTTCCCCTCCACCAACTACTTTGATGGACGGGGGTAACAACTCCTTGCGTAGACGCTCCCCGCAGTGTCGTATTTCCCGTCTTTTAAGATCGGACATTTTTGAAAAACATAACGAAGAAAATCCGAACGAGAACACACAAATAGACAAACACGATTTACGCGAGAAATCTAGCACTTCCGATTTAACTCAGAGCCAGGAGAGCGATAACATGCTAATGCACAAGCGTGGTAATTCAGAGTTATGTAAAGACGAAACCAAACATCCCGAAATTCGTCATGCGAGAAATAAAAGCTTAGAGGTTTATTCGAGCCGTGACAACATCAAAGATGTACCCCAAGATGTTAAGAAGCAACAGCGCCGAAGCCTTTCACGTCCGCGGGAAGTTGCGGAGGAACGACTGGATAAGCACGCTTTAGCTGATAAAATACTACAGGAGCTACAACTACTCTCTGCAATGCGTTCTCATCATGAAATCGAGCAGAGCGTTGAACGCATTGAAGAACCGACAATTGAGAAAATCATTCACGAATTCAATATGGACAAGGATAAAATGCCAACGATGATAAAAAAATCAAAGAAAATCAAAACCAAAGAAAAATTAAATGATTCTGCAATAGACGCTGAGACAAAAGCAATTAGCTCTGGGTTGAAAAAAATTAAAAAAATAGTTAAAAAGTCGGAAACTATTCATAAAAGTACAATAAACGAACCTAATGTAATCAGTACTTCACCAGAACGAATAAAAAATATTGAAAGTGTAAACGATTTGGAATCTGCTAAAAAGGAATCGAAATTAAAACGCCCCAAATCATATCCTACAAAAGATTCTACTATTAATTCTGCAAACGCTACTGAAATGCCTAAAGTAGTACCAGTAAATATTTGTAGTACAACTGAAGATAAGTTTTTAGGCGTAGATAATATTAAGGCAACGCCCTTAAGCGATGCAGTTCTGCGAGATAGTCGGTTATTGCGTCCAAAAAGCTATCCTTCGACAAAACTCTCTGCTGGTACAAAGGATCTAAAAAAGTCAGCGCACAGCGCAAAAGCAGTGGGGAAGATCGACGAACTATCTTTAGCAGCAGTAGTAGAAGTCAAATCTGAAAGAATTCCTGTTCCGGAAGTGCGGAATTCAGAAACGAAAAAAGCTGTTAAGATTCCTAAAAAAACTAAAATTTGTCAACCGAGCACAACACTTTTGTCTACGTCTGCAAACGCGAACGCAGCCGCTTCTCTTACAACAACAACGTCTAGTACAGGCGATGACTCGAAAGAATCGAGCCCGACGACAGTTATTCATATCAAGGAAAAATCACCTGAAAAACGAATTAATAAAGGATTGTTACGAGCAATTGGGCAAAAATTTGAGAAACTTCGTGACTCTGCAATGAATAAAGAAAAGCGTGCTTCTTGTTACACCACTGCCTCCCATTCTTCTCCGAAGAATTGTTCTCCGGAAAGTTCATCTCCGGAAAAAATCAAAGATAAAATATCACTTTTACATAAAAAAAAGAAAGTTGAAGCTGTTGGCATATCTCCATCATCGGATGAAAATGTTTTAGAGAATAGCAAGAAGAGAACAGGGAACAAGACTAACAAAACTTCAGGTGGGAGTCAAGCGGATGAAATTAAACCCGCGAAAAATGACAAACGATCTCGTATTGATGCCATGATACGATCATTGCGCGAACGTTCAATACCACGCTCTCCATCTGTACTCACGGAATCTAATTACATTAAACGAGCAATTAGTGTTGAAGAAATGCCTGGTACTTGTAATAAAAAGTCTGTCAATAAAGTTTTAGGTTTATTCAAACGGTTCGAAAGAGACACCAGTGCTGAAGGACGTGTTCGAAACGTTCGTTCGACCAGCAACATTGAGAGACAAATACGCACTTGTTCCCCTTCTCCAATATATGAAAATTTGAAAACTCCGCGTAAACAAGATGATCATCAATCAGCTAAACTAAATAATGCTAACATTGTTAGCAAGCGAAATGAGGAGACAAGACGATTGCAAACCTGTAGATGCGAAGGAGAGGCTGCCTCTACTATTTCAACACAAAATACAATTTGTCCAGATTGTGTTCAAAATATTGCTATATCATCTGCTGTACATCCTCAGTATCTGTCTAATAAATCAAGCGTCGTGGCCAATTTAACTTCGTATGTAGAAGAAAAAATCTTACAGGGCAATAAGGATAAACGTAAGAATTTGATATTAGATCTGAATAAGTCAGAAAAGCCAGAGCAGCATAATCTAACAAAAGCAAGTTATAGCACAACGCAGACAAGTCATTATCCTCATAATGTTAATGGAATTTATTCGAATTTGCCACCTTATCCTGGAACTAGCCAAAGCTCTTCAAATAATAGTTCCAGCTTACACTCAATGGAAAATAATTCTAATAATAATAATAACAACAATAATAGTAATAATAATTCTTCCATTATCAATAATAATAATAGTTCCTCGCAGATATCTGGATATCGGTCATCAGCAGCCGTGCATGAAATTAATCGTAATAATAATTTCATATCGCCTTCCTTTGACAACATTGCTAATTATTCGTCAGATTCTCGAAGCTGTCAAGACGATTGTGTTTCTAATTCCACATTTTTATCACCTACTGAGGAGCCAGAGCTTTATTTTGATAATTGGTCAGTTTGTTCGGAAGATAATTACATGCTACAGGGTGCTACTCCATCGCCAACGGTGTCTCGACTCTCCAGAACATCGCAAGTGTCTTCGCCAACTAGAGGCGGTGATATATCTGATCCAAATGAGAGTATGATTGATCGGATAAAGCGTCGCAGTTTTTATAGTCGTTTTAATGAGAAAAAACCAAAACGTGCAAGCAGTATAGTTGGGCCAAATGCAGTACGAGAATATTATCGTGAACAACAGGCTGTACTCAAATCGCGTACATCTAATAAATCTCAAGAGACCGAACGTGAACCATCGCCTGATATAACACAGGAATTTTTACGACCGCTTAAGCTAAGTCCAATCGGTACAGAATTAAAACCACCAGTTTACAAAGCACCTAGCAGCAGGGAGTGTGGAAACGATTATTCGTCATCAGCGGGACGACCCCGAAAAAGCCTTAACGATATTCGTTCACCAGCATCACCTTCATTTCTGTCATCATCCCGACGATATGGCTCTTCAACGGTAACCGATAACGATTACTTAACAGCGAGTTCAATGATACCTTTACGTAATAATAAATCCAATCAATACGATGGCGGCAGTATTAATACAACGAATGGAAGTGGAAATACCACAATGAATTCCTATTATGGTACCTACAATCCCAAACGAAGATCATCCTATACGCTAAACGGTACTTTATCTATGGGTGGTAATATTTCCAGTACATCTCCAATTGATGGTTATGCAACCGTTGGACGTAGACCTATACGACCATATGAACAAAGGACTATATCTTTGTTGGAATCGTCCTCTGGGGGTAGTAACTACCGCCGTGAGCCAGTTTTTAGTGCCTCAACGCGTGATTATTCTACTAGCATTTCCAGGTAAGCTTTTTTAGAATATTTCTAAAAATTCAATACCGAAAAATGTCGAAACTACCCTCTCCTTTACTTTACTATTGGTCTTGTTTATCGAAAAATTTAAAATGAAATATTCCGCCTGCTTTCAAAGTCCAATTATAGCAGCAAACCATTTAATTTAGTAAATTTCCTAAATTTAAAAGAACAAAAAAAATGCAATTCACTTCAACTAAGTATGTGTCCTCTTCGAACCGATTGTTTTCTTCAGATCCAATTCTAGATATCGCACTTCCTCGATGACTCGCAGTCCCACCAATATTTGATGTTCCACACCACAAAACGGTTTTTGCATATTTTGCTATTACAGCCAGGAGAGAAAACGAAGTAACACCGGATCTTCATCCAATTCATCAAGAGGTAGTGGAGGAGGCAATAAACGTTTGCATCTTATCTCTAAAACTCCATCGGAAAAATCCAATAATAGATTTTTATTTTAAATCAAACTTCGTCGCAATCGTTTAACGTTCGATTTGACATTTCGTGACTTATAATAATACTAGTGTAAGAAAACGAGACTTATATATAAGTCTGCCGTACTAAAACGAATCATTCTTTTCTCACGACTTTTTCACTCATCCTTTTTTGGTTTTTTGGCTTTTTGGTTTTTTCATTTTTTCGTTTTTTAATTTGAAAGCGATGTTGTAAACTTTTGGAATTTTTTCGATTTATATTATTAAGAATATTTCGTATTTTATTAGAAAATATTTACAACTAATTGTATATTTTTGCCACTCTCCCCACCCTCCCCCCAAAACCATCATAGATGTAAGTTTTACTCAAATCGGAATTATAATACGCGATATTAAGTTGTCTACATAATGTCGGTCCGTTTGTTGCTGGCAAGTATTTCAAAATATTTCATTCACTTATAAGGAAGAAGAAAGAAAAAATTTATTGGAATTTATCTGAGCGGGGTAGGTAGGTAGGTGGGTGAGTTGGATGATCAAGATTGGGGTAAAGTTGAATTCAGTTCTTTTGAATGCTTTTGCTGTTATTTTTTGCCAAATTTTATATCCTCGCAATTAGAAGTTAATCGTTATGCAATATTTTACGTAATACATATAATAATAATAAATGTATTCGTGTACCTATACCGTAGCGTAGCTAGAGATAGGAAAGGATCACAAAATCAAGTAAACAATGATGCCAAATTGAATCAAATTTATTTCAAAATGTTTTCCATTCTCCCGATTGATTTCTTCATTTTTCTGTGGAGTGAAACTGTATTATATACACTGATTGAGAAGAATTAATTTTTTTTTTTTTTTTTTTCACTCAAAAAACTTATAATTTTAAATAAGAATTGGATTGGAAAGAGAGAAGAAAACCAAGCTCCCTTAATAATCGATTCGATATCCTTCATTAAAAATATTACTTTTAAACTGATATCATTGATGATGATGTCGTCGTACCTTCGTCGATATCACAATAGAAATTGTTTTGATTTATGAATATGTAATTTAAACAATCAAATTGGGGGATGATTCTAATCAATCCCCTTTGTGTTGTTACACAATGAATACACAATAATTAATATTTAAAATATTTATCGCGGAACATAAATCTTATGAAACAAAACTTAGATCCCTAGTTTACATTGTTATATAATATTTCAGTACAAAAAAAAAAAAAAAAGTTTTCATTATTTATTCATATAAGTTGATATATGGGTGCTTAGGATATCTAAGCTAAGCTTATATTTAACTCTAGCTACGCCACTGTATACACATACGTTGTACTATTAGAATTTAAATGCAATTTTGTAAATTGTTAAGTAGAAAGAACTGAGAATTTAGTTATAATTTAATAGATTTAAATATTAATTAATTCTAAGCTAAGCGAACTGTTTGTTGTGCGTTCACACACACACACACACACACGCACACACATAAACGTACACTCGTCCTCACACATAAATATTTGAGTTATATTGTATATATAGAGTTTGACTTAATTCGAAAGCAGGGGCCCTAACGAAAGGTTAAAGAAACAAAAATTTATGATAATATTGTGTTTATACTACTAATGATGATGATTCGTTCTTAGTGTAAATTATTTCATAATTAATCCTTTAGGTGCCCTATGGACAAAACATAATAGGACTGCAGCTTTAAAAATAATTGCGCTATAATATCGTTATGTGTAGTTTTTTTTTTGTTGTTGGATATGGGGTACGAATGTTGTGAACCACTGACATAAATTTCGTGGCACGTAACATGCTGGATTAGTAATAACAGCGTATTTTTTTGCTTAAACAAACTGTTGTGTCAGCGATATACGGTCTCATTACTTTTTGTCGACACTGTTTTAATATATTTTATAAGGAATTTTGGATATGTTCCAATTGTGTTCGTTGCTTGACTGATTCGAAAGTTCGCTTGAACAATCGATTGAAATGTTCTCTCGTCATTGCCTTTGTTCTACGGTGATCAAAACGCGAATTACAGTTTGGCATAGCATGCATTGTACAGCAATTCTTAATATGCCTAACGCATCTACTAGTTCTGGCACTTCCACTTGAGAATCATCCCGCATCATTCTGTGGCTTTTTTTCAACGTTGCTAGCGCAGTCACTTCATTAGTTGGCCACAGGAATACTTGTCTTACAACTGGGTTTGAAGTTCTGCTGTGTGTATATTTTATTTTTATAAACGAAGGAGCAGATTCTCTCTCAATCTACGCTCCAGTTCGGGTTTTATATTTAATATCACCAATCACTCAGAGACTGTACTCTATACGTGTAAATAATGTTGGTCAAAAAGAAGTGGAGAAAGAAATAAGGGATGACCGCAGCGTAGGGGGTATGTGTCCGATCGGTAGGTGTTAAGTCTATACCGATCGAGCACTCGCTGTACCTATAAATAAGTATGCCCCGCACTGAGGTGTGAAGCCGCGAACACGGACTTGGTAGCCATGATTTTTATCCACTCGACTAAGCGGCAGTTGAGACCTTTCAAATGATTACATAATATCAGATGAGGTGTGAAGCCGCGAACACGGACTTGGTAGCCATGATTTTTATCCACTCGACTAAGCGGCAGTTGAGACCTTTCAAATGATTACATAGCATCAGATGAGGTGTGAAGCCGCGAACACGGACTTGGTAGTCATGATTTTTATCTACCTAACTATTCGGCAGTCGAGACCTTTCAAATGAGTACATAGCATCAGATGAGGTGTGAAGCCGCGAACACGGACTTGGTATTCATGACTTTTATCTACTCGAAATTGCGGCAGTCGAGACCTTTCAAATGATTATATAGCATCAGATAAGGTGTGAAGCCGCGAACATGGACTTGATAGTCATGATTTTTATCTACACGACTATGCGGCTGTTGAAACCTTTCAAATGATTATATAGCATCAGATGATGCGGCAGTCGAAACCTTTCAAATGATTATATAGCATCAGATGAGGTGTGAAGCCGCGAACACGGACTTGGTATTCATGTTTGTTATCCACTCGACTATGCGGCAATCGAGACCTTTCAAGTGATTGTATAGCATCAGATAGAGTTCACCAATTTTTTCGATTATTACAAATTCAATGAGTGCGTTCGCAATTGTTAGCTGTTACAACAAATGTTAAATAATGCGACGTCCTTAACCTTCAAATTGAAGCTTTATGAGATTGATATCCTCCAGAATATTTTCTTTAAACCGAAACTGCCTGGTATGCTTTTCCTCTTGTAATTAGTGGTGACCTTTAGTCTACGACAGGTTATACACTTTCCCAGAATGAATCTTTCTACTTGTTGCCGGCTATCCCAGCCTGTTAATGATCCCGATTGTGTGCCCCAGTGTTCTACCTATTCTTACTATTCTCCTTGTTTTATACAACTTTGTATATCTATATCTGCTCTGATCTGTACAACTTCGGCAAAATTAGTGCTAAGCAGGTGTAGAATCTTCCGTTTATCAGGAAAGTTTTCGATCATAGTTTTCATCGGATACTCTGTTAGGTCTTGCGATATGAAATGATTTCTTTTGTTAAGTGATTCAGTAGAAAATCTAAAATGCGTTCACAAAATTAAATTTTGAAAAATATTTCAATGCTAGAGTATCTAGGGGTCCTGGTATAGTTGCTAATAGTGCTCCATTACGTAACGTACGTTAAGAAAGATATGTGTGCGGTAGTATGTTCAAATCAAGATCATGTAAAGCGACTGGTTTGTGAGGAGAAGACAATAGTAGCAAGACGCGATGTATCAATGATATTTGTTCACTAAAAATGGTACACATGTGTGTGTGAAAGTATTTACATTATTAGGCATTAGAAAAATGTCGATTAGATACTTAATCGTATATATACGACGTGCATGTGTAGGGAAAATATTCTAAATTTTCATTTTGAATTTGAAAGCAATAAATAAAATATAGGGAAAAATATTTTCATGCGAACATACATACATACATACAAACATACATACATACATTCATGCATACTATATACACATGCATAATGACATGAATGTAAATGTGTGCGTACGATGTGCATACATTAATCCAAATAATTAAGCATTTCTCTCACATACTTAGTTTACATTAGAAAAAAATATATAATAATATATTATTAAAACAAATAATTAAAAATAAAAATAATTTCGAAAAAAATTTTATTTCATATGCCATCAAAACTCATATATAGACATTTCCAGGTTGACATAAACATTTTATTAATCATCCGTTTGCAATTTATATGTGGGTAAGAACGGCACGTAACGGGTCCATTTCCAACTATAACGAAATTTTAATGTGTTTAATAAAATGGAAGCAAAATACACACGAGTATGTTCACGAACAATTTTTAAATACCTAACCTATCTAACACCTACCACATCTCTAGGGTAAGGTAAGTACATATTATTATTATTATTATCATTATAAAGCCTATCGTACGCCAAATTCTATTTAATGATTGACAAAGGTCTATCTAGTAGTAGATCGAAGCATAAAAATGGAAAGGAAGTTCGTCTAATGGGATTCGCTTAAACTAAAATTCGTATAAAAAAAGTAAAGCGTTTCTCTATTTTACCGATGTAGACAAAGCCAACTTGATCCCCTTAGCAATGCTTTCATTAAATTTCAGATTGATTTCAGATAAATACAATTTACAAAAATTTGTTTATGAATTTTTAAAGCTTTTTCTATTGGTAACGGTTGCGAGAAAGAACGGTTTCGGTTGGACACAAACAGAATTAATTCAATTCTGCATTGTCATACTAATCGAGTATAAAAATAATTTATGAAATCTATGAAGTATACTTTTAGGTATGGTAAAAGAAAAAATTTGATTTAATCTATGAAGCATACTTTTTTGGGTGTGATAAAAATTGAACTTCCTTTTTGGGTTGGCAGAGATTGTAAAAGAGGAAGACCCTTTAAAGCGGACAATCAGGGCTAATTCGATTCGAAAGTCTTAAAGCCCATCGGGAAGAACAATATTTCGTAAACATGCTTCTAGGAGGTGCAATAAATGAAATTTTCTAACTTTGATTGTATTATGTAGTATGTAGAAAACAAGGTTAATTTCTACATCTCTGGTAATGTTGATCTGAAATAAAATTATTCCATAAGATCAACGAACCATACTTTTCGATATAATTTAGAACGCGTAATAATCTCTTCTCCCTTCTTTAAATCAAGGTAATAAAAATTAATTCGTACAGTTAAAATAGTTAATAAGTTCAAATATGTATCATACTTCTTAAGTGCATTCATGCCGTATGGAAAATCATAATCAGTAGATCTGCCATCATTTATATAATCAGCATTCAATGGCATCTGATTGGCCCACTCAATCAAGCCTCGCTCTGCAGGTGAACCTAAAATGATAACAATGATATTGACCTATGGAATATCGATGATTTTAAATTCTACATTATTCAGACCTGGTATAATATTATCTAAAAGGCAACCCAATACACCACCCACTAAAATTGTGGTGCCTAATAAAACTGTTAAAGTAGAATCAAGAGTTTTATTGCCCGTTTCTATTGCTCCAGGATGTTCTTGTATCCATTTACACATAACCATCGGAAAGAATATCGATAAACCCAAGATGTAGAGATTACGAGATGAACGCAAATCAATGTATTGGAGAGTAGATAAACCGAAGGCTATAATCATTCCAAACATAACACAAAATATACCGCCAACCACTGAATCCGGTATTAAAATGAAAATCGCACCAAATTTTCCAATAACACCCTGTAATATCATTATGAATGAAGCCCACTGTATAACACGACGAGAGCCGATCTTTTAAAAAAAATAAAGACTATAATTATATACAACAGAGATCTCTTACAAATACTACATATACGTATAGTAAGATAAAAATTGTGTACCTTTGTAACGCCTATTGCACCAACATTTTCACCGAATGTATTTGTACCATTGCCAGCGCCCCATAGTCCGGCCAAAACGGTACCCAAACCTTCCGTGCCAATACCACGATTTATGGCATGCAACGGTGGCGGCTGAGCACCTGTATTGGAGTTCTATTTTTTTAAAGATTCTTTAGAATAAAAGATTATTTTCAATTAACTAACCAGACATTTGCGAAACTGTCGGATAATAACTAAGGGATTCGACCGTGCAAGCCAGTACTCCTGCCAGCATTCCCAATGAACCTGAAAGCGTAAACGATGGGCTACCAAATTGACCTGGATATGGAACATAAAACCATTTGGCATTTGTAAGAACCTTGAGACGCACGTCCGTCCTTGATGGATGACCTTCCCCAAAAACGTTAGTTGCCGTTAGTATCCCACAAAGGGTCCACATAATAAGTATGGTTAACAAAACCTAAAACAGACGATGAGACATAATTTATATTAAGAGAATCTTCGAAGGACCAAAGAAAAAACTAATTTTATATTTACCGGAAATAAACGGAAAAGTAAAAATGGACGAAATTCAATACCTTGTCCTTTGCGATAAACTGGTATCGGTATCGAGACATTCGACATAATTTGAGAAAATAAAGTTAGCATAGCAGTAGTACTAGATTAAGAATAAAAAAAAAAAAAAAGAATACAGACGTTAAAGTTCACTGAAGAGACCTTGTTATTAACGGTGATTACCCTACAGCAATGCCCCATTGCTTTGAAGCGGTTTTGGCTGCATGCTCGAAAAGTGTCAAACCAACTAATGATACGGTCGGTACAATTGTTAGCGGCGAAACGAATCGTAGAATTTTACCAACTAAACCAGTATAACCCATAATGACTTGGACCATAGCCGAAGCGGCTATAGCTCCCGATAGTTCACGCATGCGTATTTGCCACAACTCTTGCCGTTCGCTATCGTTCATTGCGTTCAATTCACTCGCTGGAGGACATTTCCATTGAGGTAACGACAATATCGCTAATGTCGGTACCAAGAACGATATTGTTCCACCTTGAACAATTGGTAAGCGAACACCCCAAGTAGCTTGAAAGTAAGTCACTATGCCTGTAATAAATACCATCGTCGAAATGATTAGACCGCGATTTGGATCTTCATCGGACATGCATAGAGCGGGCGTTAAAATAAACGGTATCGAGACAATTGCTCCTATCATTGTTAAATAATGTTGAAAAGCCAACGGTATACTTAAATACCATGGCGGATTATCGTTAATTCCATACAAAAGGTTCGGTTTAGCGTCCATGTTTTTTTGTTGCTTCTTTACTGTCGAGTTTTTTCCTGAGGTCTGTAAAGAGATTTGTATATAAAAATATATTAACACAAATATATTGCGAAAAAGCAAAGAAATTATTTGTCGCGAAACGAATTTTGTATGTATCGTTAATTGTAAGCTTTGCAGTTCAACGATCTCGATATCGCTATTGGTTATAAATTATTAATGGAAACGTATCGAAATTTTTTTTTTTTTTTTTTTTGAAACCATTTCATATGGTCCGAACAACTTCTTCCAAATTTGATCTGCAATTTCAGCTCTTATGCTATGACTTATATCTACTCGACATTAATATATCTTAAAACTCATTTAAAGGGTTTAATTCGGGCCATATAGACCGTAATTGAACACCTTACACATAATATCGCCTACTACAACACTACACATTTTTTCATAGAAAAACACAAAATTATGGCTTGGTACTATTTTTGAGAACCCTGGTACGTTAGAACTGTATATCATCATTTCAACGTGGACTCATATGGTCAAAATTTAGTGACGTTATTTATGTTGTCAAAGAATTTATTACTCGTCACTTTTCATCATAAAACATTA
This sequence comes from Glossina brevipalpis, assembly GCA_000671755.1. Classification (NCBI taxonomy): domain Eukaryota; kingdom Metazoa; phylum Arthropoda; class Insecta; order Diptera; family Glossinidae; genus Glossina; species Glossina brevipalpis. The sequence goes on along the minus strand of KK351326.1, from coordinate 11,974 downwards.
AAAATTAGACCTTGTCGCTTTCATGAGAAAGACTCCCCGATGAGAAGTCACGCATAAGCTTGGATCGCGTTCATAACCTATTTTCTCCATAATAATATATTAAAAATAAAAGTTTTTTATATAAAGGCCTGCTTTTGATTAGGGTCCTCATATCATAAAAAAGTCCCCACCTATGTGGGCCTATGTGGTACCCAGGTCCAATTTGGAACCAAAAATTTATTTGTCAAATTACTATGTTGCCTAATTCCCATAGAAGGTCTTATTTCTAGTAAAAAAAATTTTTACCGTAGGTGGTTCAAAAAAATCATCAAAATTTTATATAGTCTTTGGTTAAAGGACAAAGTACTATTTTTCGCCAAACTTAATCCCGAGTCGAGTAGTAATTAAAATGGAAAATTTTTTTCATAAAATGATTTTTTCAAAAGAAGTCCTTATATCAGAAGTGGTCTTGCATCCAAACCAATTTTCAGTTGCTCTCGTATTCTTACACCAAAAAATGTTAGCGCTAAGCAATATCATTATCAAAAAAAAAAAGATCTCGAAAATTGGTATTTTTGTGTGCAGGTTTGAACAAGTAGGCATCAAAAGGACAGACGGACAGACGTACAGAAATCGATTTAGAAAATAATTCTATCTTAAGTGGTGCATTCATGTGTGTATTGCAAACACAGCAAAACTTAATAAACCCTTAAGCAAACAATTTTCAATAAGAGTTCATGCGAATATATATTAGGTTGGGGAAAAGGTAATCCATCCAATCTTATAAGAACTTCAGGACTTTATTTAACATTTCCAATTCGAAAATAATGGATTACCTTTTCCCCAAGCTAATATTTGTTGTTGCATCTCTACACAATTAGAATATAACTCGAACACATAGAATTTATATATTTTGAGGACATTTACTGAACGTTTAAAAAACAATTGAAATAAATCTCAAAGCGTAATACTTTCGAACAAATTAAAAACGTAGGAAAAATTGTTGAAAACAATGTATTTATTTATTTATGTATGCATAAAATTATCACCTAATTAATCAGAATTTACCCTTTAATACGATATTTCATTAGTTAGTTGAAAGCAATTTATATAGTTAACAAGAAAATATGAGAATTTTAAGAATTGCATTCAATTATAATAGACTGGAATGTCCAAATATTGGCCCTGGATGTTTCCACATTCCTACACTTATATGCTAGAACTAAAAAATTAACGAACTTTTTTATGCTAAAATATTATAGAAACCAGTCACATATGTGTGTGTGAATTTTTCACTACAAGGTTATATAATAAATTGGGACCAGATCCAATTTAAAGGAAAGTAATAATAAAATTGACTTTTAAAAAAATACATATAAAATGTGCTTGGCCATGCCTAACTCATTAACTAAGAAGAAAAAAAAACGAGTAAGAAAATCATATTTGGCCGAATCGTGCCGAATCCTTTATATCCACGATCTTTATATCTTAAAAATAGGGGGGAAAAGTAAGTTTTAATAGATGGGCGTGGTAGTTCTTTTCTTTTTTTTATGGAATACCGTGGCACACAGCCAGCCAAGCCCGCCATGGAATGCAGTGAAAAACAACCAAAAAATAGACGTGCTTTTTTGTAGACTTGGCTTGTGATCGATTTGATCCATTTGCAATAGGAAGGTATAGGAAAGAACTTTCAATGTTTCTGCGAAATTTGAAGACGATATCGTCATTTTTGCGATTAGAAGAAAGTTTACCACAGACATTATATGAACGGACAGATGGACATGCCTAAATCGCGATTCTAAATTTGAAGCTGATCAGGAATAGAATATACTTTGTGGGGTTTTCTGAAGTCTCTGAAGTGTCTTTCTGGGAGTAAATTATTTGAATTATCCATTTTTTATCAACTAATGCTTTAATTGTAAGCTTGCAGGCCATTATAGACGTTTTTTTGTTCACTTCCGCACATAACTTTCATTTGTGAATTTAGCTTTGACTACAAAATTTTTGCTAGAATTTTCTTTTTCTTTCTATATTACTGGCTGGAATGCACATAATTCGTCCATCTTGTCTCTAGTCTTTAATTAATAATAATATGTTAAGCTGCCCTTTTCGATTTCTTTAGATTTGAGTTTCGAAGGAAAATTACTGAAAAAATGAACTTTATTAAATCGAAACTTGGAACTCAAGTTTTACAAATGTCAGGACAAAGACATTGAATACAAAAATAAAAAAAAGAAGAACTTTCGAAGAAGTTTCACTTCAAATTTTCATGCTTTTCGCAATGAAACACAATGGGACACTCTGGCGATCTTTTTTGAAAATCTTTCAATATATTTTTCATTTCACGGGCCAAAGATTTGATTACACCGCTTAACTGTTAGGGAATAATTGATTAATTACTACGTGAATAACGACTTGTCGTGTGAACTGCCGGCTGTCATCGATATTTAAAAAATATGTTCAATAAAATGAATACTATTAAGTTGATGAATACGAAATGTTGTCTGTTATGTCGTTAAGCTATTTCAATAATGAATGATATTAATCGAGATAACTACGAAGAAGTTTCAAGTTTCGAGAGAAATACATCTGCATTTACCTTACTACTTAGAGGCTCTCTTTGCTGCTAGTAAAAGCATAGGTAGCTATTAATAAATCAGGGCTTTAAGCTCAAAAAATGTCCAAATAATCTGACCCCTCCTCTGCTACTACTACTTAGTCAAAGGTTGAATCCCTGAAAGCAAATATTCTTTGATAAATTCATGATTTTTAAAAAATTTTAGACTAACTACGAGTGAATCCAAATGATTTCTTATAGACTAATGTATATGTTGCAATAAAAATGTATTGAGCCGCTTTGAAAGGGGTAATATAATAATAGATTTTTTTTTTTTAATTTTTTTTCTTGGGCTTAAATGTTCGAGAACGATATCCAAAATAATTTATGGCCGATGGAAATGTTTATTTGACTCAAAAATATCATTTTGCAAGTAAAGTAATATCTTAACCCCCCTCTACTACTATTAGTTAAAATTTTGAAAGTCCTTTTCTCGAAACCCTATTGCTCTCCTTCAATTTCCATTCGATTCCATTCGATTGCTTTGTCATTTTAAATTCAGCTTAAAATAATATATTCTAGTAAAAGTACATCGTAGTGTAGTATTCTTTCGTTAAATTAAAATTTAATTTGAGGATTCTGTAGCTCCCTTTTTGAGGGCGATTTTTCTAAACAAGAAAAAAAAACAGATTTCATTTCGAACATATTTTCCTTAATTGAAAATAGTGCTTAATATTTTCTTTTCTTAATCTAATTTAATTTATTTTATTAAACTAAAAAATTATAATAATAAAAATTAAAAATAATTGCTTAAAATTAAAATTGAAATTTAATGTAAATTTAAAATTAATTTTAATTTAAAACTAATTTAAATTTAAAATGAATTATGTTAGATTATAAAACACAAAAAAAAAAAAATTAAGCATTAATTTCAATCAAGAAAAATATGTTCGAAAAGTGAAATCTGTTCGCTTTTTTTTTCGAAATTTCAATTGAAATTTTAAATAAACTCTTCGAACTTTACTCAAATTTTAATGGATATATTTTTATATCCACTATCGAAGGTGAAGGATACATTTCATTTTGTCATTTTGTTTGTAACTCCCAGGAGGACACTTCAGAAGACCCCAAAAAGTATATTCTATTCTTGATTAGTAGTAAATTTAGAAACGATTTAAAACATGTCCGTCTGTCCTGTCTCTTTGTAATGTCTGTAGTAAAACATTCCCCCTGGCCATAGAAATAAAGATATCAGATTCAAACTTGGCAGAAATATGGGAAGTTCTTTAATATACGTAGATACTGAAAATGGACCGAATCAATCACAGTCCACGCCTACATTATAAAATAAGTTAAAAACACGTTGTTTACTCTGGCCGTTTTGCTCAGTGCTTGTAGATTGGAAAATAAACATGTCCACAGCATTCGACAAAAAATAGAAAAAATCTGCTACGTGCCCCACCACCTGTTAAAGTTTAGTTGTCCCCCTTTTTCTAACATAAAGGTGGTGGATGTAAAAGATTCGTCATAACCAAATATATAATTTTCTCTTTATTTTTTATGTTCTGTTTGGTTTTGTCACCTGGAGTGGCACGATAAGAAGAGCCATTTAGAAAGAACAAAATTGTTAATCCTCCTGATCGTCTTGCATGAGCTCTCACGTCTTGTTTGTAAAAAATCAGAATAACTTTTTTATCGTTTTATATTATGACTCTATTTGTACTCTCCGCTTATTAAGAATCTCTATTATAATAAAAATTTTCATTTTTTTTTTGTTTATATAAATTAAAAATAATTATATTATGTTTAATGCTCCGAAGAGTTGAGATTTATACTTTAGTGAATGAAGTACATCAAGTAGAGGTAAAGCACGAACAAACACAACTGTGAGAATTTAATTCAATGGTTGGTTAGATGGATAAGAATAAAAAATTTTGAAAAAAAAATTCTTCAAACTATTTAAGAAAACATCACAGTTAAGAGTTGTGTTTTAGGGAAATACGTCAAGCATGGAAACTTACTTCTTTAATTTATTTACTTTGGATTTTCTTCTTGTACCTCACATCGCACTTCTGGTATTGGGAATGTTAAGTTTGTTTTTGCGGTTGTATGTACCATTCAGAAGGACTTATGATACAAAAACTCATCTTTTGTTACACAGGAAATGATTTTAAATCGATTTAATCCTGTTTTTTGGACCGATTTACGCTTGCCCGTTCATCTGTATGGCTAAGAGTTGTGTATGCAATTTTGTACTCAGTTTATTGGTCTGGTATCAAATATTTGAGATGCTTCAAGGAAATTTGTTACACTGATGTGTTTTTGGACCAAAGACGAACACTATTCTGAAAATGAATTGGATCGGAAGCACTTTTTCAACCAATTCCCGAAAAAAATTGCAATTTTCAAAATCAAATCTAAGTACTTTGTCAAAGTGAATTAATATAAAAAATTCTGATCTAATCGGGAAATGTTTTGAATCTCATACCATATAACAATTATTCATATGTAAATTAGGCCGTTTTTGTATGGCAGAACCCACTAATTTTTAACATTTTAGGATGAAAATTGGTTCATAATAGTAATTTGACATATAAATTAAAGTTTCAGAATTTTTGGATAAAATAAATCAATTTTTTGGGCTCTACCCCATATAAGGATTCTTGCAAAAAGTAGATCTTTCTTCGCACAACATCAAGATATTATTTTTGATTTTTTATTACGAAGATAAATGAAAAATTATTTTAGATGAAATTGTGTAAAGCATTTAATGGTCAACCTAGCCTGACTGTAACGTTTTTACTTGTTTTTTTTTTCTTTTTCAAATGTCTTAATTACTTTATGGGAAGCATACAACAATTCTTGAAATTAAGTTTTTTCAAAAGATCGTCAGATAACCGCAAAGTTCTATACAAAGTATTGTTCTTAGATTTCAAATAATTAGTTCAGCTTGTAAACAACAGTTTATAAAACTTTAAGATGCTAATGCTGTCTTCCCGTTCTGATTTGAGGGAGAGAAAGAGATGGAGATAGAGAAAGATGGGGAGAGAGAGAGAGAGATATGGAGATGGTGAGAGAGGGAGAGAGAGATATGGAGATGGTGAGAGAGGGAGAGAGAGAGAGATGGAGATGGGGATTGAGAGAGAGAGAGATTGAGAGAGAGAGAGAGATACGGAGATGGATAGGTAGATAGAAAAATAGATGAACAGAAAACACGGAGAAGCAAAGTTTTTCATAGCCCAAGCTTTAACTGAGCATGGAAAGTTTGTAAGCCATCTTTGCTGTTTTGGTTTACGAGCAGATAACATATGCGACTTATATGAAACCACGTATTATAATGCGAAACAGACAGTTTTCGTCTGTCCGGCTTGCATGTCTTGAAGAAACAAGCTTACCAGATCCCTGGATGCCGAAATCGCACCGACTGACCTAGTAACAATCATGCTGAGGAATCTGGAAGAATGACGGTCTTTCTTCATGACGTCCTTCGAATAAAGGCCACGCAATGACTGCATCCGAACCCCTAATCACATTACAGGAAGAGGCATGTAGGATGAGATTACATAAGGTCCAACCTCGAGATAGTGCGAAAGCGGTTCCGGAATGGTCTTCCCGAAGTGTCATAGGGTCACTGGTTGGCAGTGGGATACCACGTCCATTCAAGAAAAGAGATGGATAGATGAATAGATAGATGGATAGATGGATAGGTAGATGGAGAGATAGACAGGTAGATGAATAAGATAGATGGATGGATGGATAGTTAGATAGATAAATAGATGTATAGATGGATAGAGGGATAGATAGATAGATGGAGAGATAGACAGATAAATGGATAGATAGATAGATGGATGGATGGATGGATAGGTAGATAGATGGATAGATAGACGATTATATGGAGAGATAGACAGATAGATGGATAGATACATAGATGGATGGATAGATAGGTAGATAGATGGAGAGATAGACAGATAGATGGGTAGATAGACAGATAGATGGATAGATACATAGATGTATAGCGGGATAGAGGGATAAATAGATGGAGAGATGGACAGACAGATGGGTAGATAGGTAGATAGATGTACAGATGAATAGATAGACAGATGGATGGATGGATGGATAGATAGAGAGAGAGAGTGGGTATCATAAACCAACCAAATCATATAAAGTGCTTTTGTCTCTTGTTATTTAACATTATAGTAACAATTTATCGATTATGCCCATAATACTTAAGAAAATCACAAATCAAACAAAGTACTTAAAATACCACTGGATCATTAGTATATACTGTTCACCATAATATTTACATATTTGTATCATAAGTACATCATTATCACATTTATGTAATAAATCGTTGGTTGCTGTAGAGCTCTATAATTAAATGGCGGCTAGAATGTGTTTATTTGTTTAAAATAAAGTAATTCCATGTTCAAATATGTAAATACATAACTTGAAGGAGGAATAATTACTTTTCACTTTTTTTCGATTTATTTATTTATTCTTTTTTTTTTTTTTTTTTTTGTTGATTTAAACGATATGAAAGATAGACTAACTAAAAAGTTAATAAGAGAAAGGAAAGGTATCGCATATAGTTTGAAATTTATCTTTGAAAAAAGTACATGAAACCAGTAAGAAATATGCCGCAAAATGTTGTTGAGTAACTACAACCCAGACATACGGATTAAGACTTGTGCTCTGTAAGAAAAAACTACGCGTTTATCTTTAAAATAAATTCCATTAAGTTCAAAACTATAGTGATATAGATAATGATGTATATTCACGTATAGCAGCCAGCATAAGCTTAAATGAACATGAACAGTTTTTCAAAATAAGATATTTTTAATCCCCCCCCCTTTAATCCCTTTCTTTTTATTAAGCTTCAAAATGTTAGCTAATAATTGCAATTCTTTGGGTTGCTGCTTACCATTTTCATAGATTTGCATGCTATTTGCATGCTGGATAATAATCCATCCAATCTTAGAAGAACTTCAGGACTTTATTTAACATTTCGAATTGGAAAATAATGGATTACCTTTTCCCCAAACTAATATTATAACATAAATTCCAGTTTCTTAGCCTATGTGAAAGAACAGTTTCGTTAACTCTGTTCAAATCTATTGGATATTTTCTTATTAAAATTGTCCCTTTCGGGTAAACTTTGCTTTATATTAGTTTGGGGAAAAAGAAACCCATCCAATCTTATATGAACTTCAGGACTTTATTTAACATTTCGAATTGGAAAATAATGGATTACCTTTTCCCCAATCTAATATTAGTTTGGGGAAAAAGAAATCCATCCAATCTTATATGAACTTCAGGACTTTATTTAACATTTCGAATTGGAAAATAATGGATTACCTTTTCCCCAACCTAATATTATAACATAAATTCTAATTTCTTAGCCTATGTGAATGAAAGTCTACTTAGAACAGTTTCGTTAACTCTGTTCAAATCTATTGGATTTTTTCTTGTTAAAATTGTCGCTTTCGGGTAAACTTTGCTTTATATTAGGTTGGGGAAAAAGAAATCCATCCAATCTTATATGAACTTCAGGACTTTATTTAACATTTCGAATTGGAAAATAATGGATTTCTTTTTCCCCAAACTAATATTTGTGTCACAATCATTTTATTAGGAATACGGATAGAATTTGAACTTTGACACGCTCTAAAGTTCGCCAACTAATCAATAAGTCACAGAGAAAATAGAGAAAAATACTCGAGCTGTTAATTGCGAAATCCGCTCAAAAATTTTATTTAAATAATTTTCATTAAATTTTTCGGATTTCGCAAAATGTTGCCCGCACTTACTGAGATCGAATCGAATTAATACGATAGAAGTTCTCGATGAAAGATGTAACGTAAATAAAGAAAATTCGAACAAAGCTAAAACATGGATGTCTTCTAGATTCGATCACAAAGTAATTTCGTTCATTTTCGATTTTTTGATTTATGAGATAAATAGAGTATTTTACATCGACTTATATCGCTTAAATTAATTCAATTTATTTCGTGCAAAAAAGATTTATTTTCTACTCTTACGGCACAAAGAGAAAATACGTGATTTCACTTGGGGAAAAAGAAATCCATTATTTTCCAATTCGAAATGTTAAATAAAGTCCTGAAGTTCATATAAGATTGGATGGATCCATTATTTTCCAATTCGAAATGTTAAATAAAGTCCTGAAGTTCATATAAGATTGGATGGATTTCTTTTTCCCCAAACTAATATTTTATCGATGCTTTTGTGAACAGCATAACAGACTTTAAAGGAGGGGACTCAAGGTAACTTTACTCTGTTTCTTGTGGTAGCTAATATTTTATAATGAATGATTAAAAATTAACATAAATTGATTTCAAAACACTTTTTCGAACATTTACAATATTAATAACACGATCCACATTTGTTGTCAGAGGGATTCAATCGAAATTTCACTTTTCTCTCTGCCCTTACCCTTTAGGTTTTTTTACCTTAGAAACTGTTATTAGTACTGTAAGCCGCAATGAATCATAAATTAATGAACTGTCATGTTAAAGTATCACTACTAAACTTAAGTATTCAATACGTACATCCCGTTACGCGTTACGTTACGCGTTACGTTATTAAACATTAAAAAAAGCAGAGTTTTTTTCAGCATTTTAGGTAAATTAATTTTTATGTCTTCTCCTAACTCATGCGCCGTATTATACTCAGCTGTGCCGAATCTTTTATACCCATCATTATCATTATCTTAAAAAAAAAGGGGGAAAAACTAAATTTGAATAGGTGGACGTGGCAGTTTTTTTCTCTTTTATGGAATACCGTGAAACACAGGCAGTCATGGACACTACCGTGACAAAAAAGCCAGAACACAGACATGCTTTCAGCTTATACTGTAGGCGTGGCCTATAAATGATTTGAATCATTTTCATTACCAATCTGCGTGTAAAAACTTTCAATGTTTCTGCCAAATTTGAAGTTAATATCTTCACCTTTGCAGCCGGGAAAATGTTTACCATAGACGCGGGGGCAGATGGACAGACCGACATGGTTAAGCTGATTCCAGCTGATTAAGAATATATATATATGTACTTTGTGAGCTCTCCGGAGTTTCCTTCAGGGCATTACAAACAAAATGACAAAGTGAATATAACCTCACATTCGATGTTGTTGGTACAGAAATTAAGGAGGTTTTTCAAATACATTGATTTTATCACCTTCCCTTATTGATTATTGAAAATGCCCGACAGAAGGTCATGATGTTTAAAAACAAAATTATTTTAAAATAGCCGAACAAGCTCAACCAATGCAGTTTTCGCGGAATTAGGCGAGCGGGACAATCTGAGCGTTACCATGAATAAACCGCAAGACACGATATTGGTTTCGATTTTGATTTGTTTTGACCCAAAATTGATTGATATATGGATGCGAAAGATAGTTATCTTCAGCGGGATAGCGCCACAGCTTATGAAACAACTGATGTATATTAGGTAATTGTTCTCGAATTAAAATTATAAAATATACGGGCACTTAATAAGCACATTTATATAAGATATGTGTGGCATAAGGTAGATATATTTATAGCTGCCATATATATATATATGTATATATATATATCTAAATATATTTATATATATATCGACATTGACTTTTTAAAAGGTTTTTTTCTGTTATTCTTCAGAAATGATTTTCTAATTATAATCAGTTTGCTTGAAGAAATTAAGATTTCGTGAAGATCGGCAAAATAATAATAACAGAATTAGTTAATCGATAGCAACGGAGTTTTTCTTACTAATGCGTGGCTGTTTTCCGACTATATAAACGTGATTAAATTATGAATTTTTAATTTAATTCGCTGTTATTTCTCTACTTTGCTTCTTCTTTACAATTAACGACGTATGTTCAATAGTAATCAAACGTGAACTATTTAACCAGCAATATATAGAACTTTAATATGATGGGGCAGCAGAAAAGTTTTCATTATTAAACGCTCCTCACTTTTCTTCTTTTTTTTTTTCAAAATCTAAGTAAATTGTTTCCGAATTATTTCAAAGAAAAAAAGATAATTTTAAGATCATGTGCTAAAAAAAAAATTGTCAATTATTATAAAATTTTATTGTAATTTCAAACACATATTTATTTATAATCGATCTTAAGCATTAATATTATATATATCGATTATTTTCAACGATGAAAGATATGCACGATCTGAACAAAAATATTATAGATTTCTCCTTTGTAAGGTAAAATTTTCTTAATGAATTTTTTTTAGTTACGCGAGATGTGAGAAATTTTAATAATCCGTTTAAAATCATTCTCTTACAACATGCACGTCCTGATTGGTGATAACGTTGTTTAGTTCCATTATTTCTTTTTTTTTTTGCCTTTTCAACCGGATTTATTCAAAGCAATTAAAGAATAAAAATTTGTTTTCTAAAAAAAAAAAAAACATTCAAATAAATCGTAATGAACCGTTCGATGGCTTTAAATGAAATAAAACTAATCAGTGAAAGATTCTATGAGTTTTATATCTTGCACTAGAGTAATTGATTTTGAATAATTGGGCTCAATCAAACGAGCGCAACACATGAGTTTCTTACCCTTACTACTACTTTTAATAATGAAAGATGTTTGTAAAACAAAATTTACTCATAAAAGGGTAATCGGCTCTTTTATTCAAGCAGAAGCTATTACAAAGAGCGTATGTTCATGAAATTTTATTACCGCAATTAATTTTAGTTTTTTTTTTTTTCTTAAAGTTTTGTAGTTATAAAATAATTTTTAAAAAATATAATTTAGTAATACCGACCATTACACACTCGACATTCCCCCTACATCTACGTCTAATACTATTTTTTCCATGCCTTTCCATAACAAGATGGAAAATAAAAAATTTTACTTTTTTTATGAGAATCATTGTATGTGAGGCGTGGTCAAAAAAACAGATCTGCAAAGTCCATATTTAGTACAGTTACAGTTAATTTTTACTATGAAATAATAACAATTAATCCAGTTTGCCGTATAAAAACTTATTTTTCGTAAGGGCAGTCACATATTTTTATAAATTATATCGTCATGATAGCTAAAAGTGTGTCCGAAATTTGAGCAAGATTGGGCATGCGGAAGTGTTCAAATTGTGAAGTTCATTACCATCAAATTTGCTAAGAAAATTAGTTGTTATCGAAGAATCTCACCATCTTCCACTCTGTAGTCGTTAAATTGCTTAGAAAATGACTGCCCTGAATGTTTGATTTTAATTCTAAAAATTAAACATTGTAGTGTTGTCCGATTTAAGGCTTACTTCGAAATTAATTGTAAGATGTTAAAGTAATTCGTGCACTTCATATACACTTTGCTTAGAAAAACAATTAAAGCATTGAAAAAATTTTTTGCTTCTGATTTTTTCAACATGCAACCATGTGTTGGAATTAATATGAATAGTTTTTGCATGGGAAACAAAAA
>KK351325.1:78953-173319 GCA_000671755.1 Glossina brevipalpis | reverse complement strand
GCTTTAAAACGAAATCGAAATTTTGACAATTTCTGATAGGAATAAAAAAGATAATAAGATTTTCACAATGTATCCTCTTTAAACAAATAATATGTATAATAATAATAATAATAAAGTTCTAAATTCCTTATAAACCTACCAGGAATCTTAATGGGAACAACGATTTTAATGGTGTTCAAAAAAAAAAATTAATGAAAAATTTGTTCGATTCAATTCCAATTAAATGTGTCTTACTTAAGACACTCAAAAAAAAAATGAAACGGTAAGTACCCTTAAATGGGAACAAAAGGAAGAATTTGTTCATTTATATAAGAAAAAGAGAACCTTTGAAAATATTTATATGCCCAACATCAAGATGAAAATTGATAGCGAAGACATTGAGGTTAACTTGACTTGACTTGACTTGACTTCATAATAGAGAAAATGTTTTTTTGCTCTAAAGATAAAATACATCTCATTGAACTGCGAATAATTTGAAAGTAAACCTCTCTATCTCTACTTATATCAAATGTTTAGGAATTTGTTTTCAAAAAAAAAAAGAAAATATATCAGACCAGAACCAAGCTTGAAACACTCATTTCTGAGACATATTTTGCAACATCCATAACCTGATCGTAATATCTTTTCATAAAAAAAATCGTTAGCAAGTATCGCATTAAAAATTGTTGTAAACTTTTATTAAAAATATCGTATTAAAAATTGTTTTATATAAAAAAAAAATTCAAACGTCACTAAAATTAATCATTTAAAATAATAAACTTCAAGGACATAGAAAGTGGGTGGGAGGTGTTGCATAACCTTTCAAAGTATTTGCCGGCAGTTGCTGAATTTTTCTAAATCTAAATTTTATTGAGAATTATCGGTGTTTCATCAAATATTTAATAGTTTGCTAACGAAAAGTGTGTGTGTGTGTAGTGAGTCACTTAAAAAAAAAATAAAAATATAATCGATATTAAAATTATTGACATAAATGATGGCATGTAACGCAATAGCTGAAAAGTTAAAAAACAATTTTAAAATTTGAATAGAAAACTTTTTCTTATTTGGTGTCCAAGTGCTCTTAAAAAGATGAGGTATTCCATACACACAAGGATCATAAAGAAATGTTTTGAAATTTTTTAAACTTTTTGAATGTGGTTCGATTACATTAAATTTAAGATAAAAATTTTGAAGATAACTTTAAGAAAAAGTTTGAAGACATTTCTGATAAACCAGTTCTAGTATAAATTGAATTTTTTAATTCACATTCATTTACAAGTTAAGCTTTAATCATATATTTCTCTATAAAATTATTTTAAATTAAAATTTTTACAAAAATTCTACTCTCGTTTCGATTTAATAAAATATTAATGAACGGTCTTTAATACTCCTTAGAATAATAATGTAAATGTTTTCGTTTTAAGTTTGCTCACGAAATAGTCTTTCATTTTAAACTCTTTTATATCGAACGATGATGAGTAGATGATTTATTTTTTCTACTTAAAAATTTATTAAAGGAAAATAAAAAATTTTTTCTTTAATCAAATCTTGTTCTTTAAGAAATTTACCATTACCTGATTTAACGATTCTCTCTCTCTCTCTCTCTCTCAAATATGATCTTACAAATTTGTTTTGTATTCATTGAAATTGCGCCCAAAATTTCTCTAATGCGAACATTTTAAATTTCCTTAACAGTTTTGTTTATAAACAAAGTGTTTACATGATGCCGGTATTATAATCTAATAATTATGGTGAATTAAAAATAAAATAAACATCTCCGAACAGTAATTTGTGTTCCCCATTTTCGAAAATATTTATAAAAGCAGCTGTACGATGCTATATTCTAGTTACACGAATTAAAGTTTTATTTTCAAAATTTCACTTCAGAAATGTATTTTTGTTTCCTTTTGTCATTTTAAAGTGAATTGCAATTAACAAAAAGTTCTCGTCAATAGTGTTTACCGCTCTAGTGAGTAAATTGCAATAACCCTTTGATAGAAGTACAACAAAACAAAAGTTTTTTTTATTTTTATTTTTTACAAGAAACCTCTATTAGTAGAGTAGAGTAGAGTAGGATTTTGAGAAATTCTTATGTATAATTTTGTCATTAAATTTGCTGGTTTAAGCCCAAGAACGATGCACGGTTGAGGTTAATAAACTGTTTTTCATTTTTATTATCCAGAATAAACTTCGAATTTTCTGTACTTAGACATTTTTATTATTTCGGCTCAATTATGTACACACACACTACACACGTAATTAAAGGCAAAATGTATTATTGCAAAATGTTCGCTTAAACAAAGTGGGCTTTGATTAGAAAAACATTTGCTTAAAATTCATAATTAAATTTAATTAAAATTTGAAGAGAAATTATAATAATGGATATGAGATAAAATGTTTTTACAGTTGACACTATAACGAAATGTTTGGAATTTTGTTGAACAAATAATCAAAATTCGTACACTGATCACAATGACAGCGACACAAATTATTCCAATTGCACAATAAATTTTGCCCGGAGAATTACTTTTTTAAAGCATAGATTAGAAGATGATGAATGTGAAAAAATTTAATTATGGAAAATAAGTAAACAATTTCTTAAAAACTCTCTTTATATGAGAGGATGTGAAAGCGAAAGACTTTTGAATTTAAAATAAATCGTCTCACACAAACAACAAAAGATCAATTTAAATAGACATTTATGGAGCTAAGACCGTTTAGTCAATCGAATGTTATTTATTTATTTATTTTTTTTTGTTTCAAAAAATTTACTAACTTCTTCCCGTCATGAAAACCGAATACGCTTTATTTAAACTCATTTAAATAAGTGACGAGACTAAGGTTTCCTCGCAGTGACAGTAAAGAACTTATCTAGTCAAAGAGTAGCTTTCACAAAGTTCTTAATTACTTACTGCTTACCAATCAAATAGTTTCTTCACAATTTGAGCGAGAAGCATGATTTAGCAAAGTACCATTCAATATAGTGATGTTAGTTAACAAATAGTTACGTCTTAATATATTCAGTTTTTTGTTATTGCAGACACACAAAAGGCTCTTATAATTATTCACTTTGGTGTTCCTACACTATTGTAACAAAAATAAAAAAAAAATAATAAAAAATAAAAAAATAACTGACTGACTGACCTAGATCAACTTTTCAACTTAATTTGAACAATAAATCACATTGTTACCTCCAAAGTACACAAAGTACGCGTACATACATACATACATAGGTAGCAGATGTGATAGACACATGTATGCAGACATAAAATCTTAATTGAAAGTTAAAAACAAAAAAAGACAACAAAAACAACAATAACAACACCAAAATTAAAAGACAATCGTTATTACCTTTTTTTTCTCGTTGACTGGTAAAAAAGCTGGTTTTTATATTTTTGTTTTTGTTACGACTAAAACCACTTTTTCGTAAATTATGTTTTTGAATTATACAAATTTTTCATCACAAGCAATAACTTTTAATAATTTCTATGCACGTAGGGAAAAAAACAAAAAAAAAACTGATTAAAAAATATATGTGTATATGAAAGAAAAGAAGAAGCAGAACAAACTAAATTACGAAACTCACGGAACTGACGAAAGCTTTGATGTGCAAAAACCGAAGTGTGCAATACCCAAGACGGTAACAACAATAACAACCACAACATCTACCAAAAAAAAAAAAAAAACTTTTTTTTTGCGTTGTCTTAAGTTTTGAGATAAATACTCTATTCACAAAATATAATTAAATAAAATTTTTTTTTTTTTATATTTTTATTTTTTTTTTTTTTTTTTAAGTTTAAAAAACTTCTTCGAGTTAGTATTATTATATTTTAGAGGCAAAGCATGCACATAAACCGTAAAATATTTTATTTTATTTAATACTATAACCCCGTAGATAGTGAAAGATATGCACAAAGACAATACGTTCTTTAAAAATGTACCGACACTCTTAAAACGAATGAACCGTTTGGCTATACGCTCCAACTGTGACTGAAGTTCAGATTGGATTTTATGTAGACGAATCCACTCACAACACCGTTTGTCTATGATTTTTGTTTTGTTTTACTACACATTCTGTGTTCTGTTGTTGTTGTTTTTGTTGTTGTTGCGGTAGTTTTCTATGTGTATAGCGTTTATATGCCAGCTAAACGATTATGATAGTGATGATGGCATGCATACGTGTGCGTGCACATGTGCTGTTTTGTGCATTTACTAAAACAGAATAAAACAAAAATCTTTGAAAGCCAAAAACACAAAAAAGAAAAAAAAACAACAAAATACAGAAAAGAAACAAAACCTAAGAATAAACCGAGTATAACTTCTCTTTGAAAAACCAGTCGAAATATTATTGTACAACAAATGTGATAAAAATTTAAACACAAACGAGAATCGGTACAACTTTTTTCGTTTATTGTGTAATTTAAATATATAGAGGAAGAGAATTGAATAGAACCGGTTTTCTCTTACTACAATAAAGTCAATGTTATTGAATGTAACTAAACATACATTACTTATTGGCAACATGTTTACAAGATGTTTACTTTTATTTATATTTTAATGTGTTTTCTCTCTTTACTTTCGATACTTTTTCGCTCTTATTTACCGAAAATTAAAAAGTATCACTTCCGTTTTATTATCTTATTATGTTCAACTCTCTTTGCTTTGTAACAGAGAGATCAACGTTGCCGTGAGACTGTAAGTTAAGAGCAGTATAACAAAAAATGAAATAAGCGTTTTCTAGCAGCACTTTGTAGTAACTGTCCATATGATATATTGATTCTAGATTTCCAATTGCACGGACAGCGAAAATCAGAAGATATTATTTAATTACGCAGCCGTCAAAGCAAGCTAAAGATACTCTATCTGAATGGTTTATTTAAATATTCATTCAGAAAGATGTTTGGATCAACCAGTGTTGCTTAAGATTTCTTTTTTTAATCTTCTTCTTTTACTGAAATGTGTAATGAAAATTTCAAGTTTTAGGAACAATTTACATTTGATTTCAACTATTCATTGGGTTTGATTTCATCCCTGTAAAGAAGATGAACAATAATTGCTAATTAGAAATGTGACCATTATTCATGACGTAAGAACTTTTTAAGCGATTCGTAAGGTTCGTTTGATTTTTTTCGGGAATGATCCAATACTTATTGCTGTCCAATACTTATTGCTGTCGAAAACGTGAGGGTTTTTTACAAGAGTAATAACAGTTTGTTCCACCCATTCTTTCTTGTGTTCTCTTGGTTATTGATAGTTTGTGGCGAAAAATTTTGGAGAATGAATTGAGGTACCAACTTAATAAAGGGAATTCCTTCTAAAGCAAATTTTCGAGAAAGAAAACAATTATAGACGGAATTCCCCAAGTTTCATGCAGATATGTTTAGCCTATTTTTCATAATAAATAGCTTGATCTGCTGTTTTCTTTTCATATTAAATTACATTCATCTTATTATACATTGACAGTGTATATGAAATAAAAACAAATTGCAACAAATAACTTCAGTTTCTGTACAATGGTAACTCTTATCTTGAGATGCTGAGTAAATCTCTTTAAGCACTATCTTACGTTCTTGAGCACTTAAATTTACGTAAAAAGTTCCTTAAGAGATAATTTAACTTATTCAAAACTCTTTATAATTCTTCTTGTCTCTGCCTTTTTCTTTCTCTTTTAATTATGTTTTCTTTTTTTTTTTGCATATTGGAATTTATGTGTTTCTTTACGGGAATTTTTTTTTTTTGTACTGTTCGCAGATTATAATGGCTTTTCTTTAGGTTAAGTTCCACAAAATGCAACAAGCATTTATGAACTGTCTTTAGATTTTCTTAAATTCATTTTTTCATTTCTATTGGGACGTATAAGCACATATATAATTAAAATAAAAAACTTATGTGCGGAAGAAAGACAATTTTTCTTATATCTGCTTATGATGATTTATAAGCAAACGCAATTAGCTTAAAAGACTCCTATGTGGAGCAAATAGAGGAGAGTTTAGAAAAAAAAAAAGAAAATTAGAAGGAAATGACTGTTGGTTTTTGATGTACCTCGTACCTATAATTGTTTGTCTCTATATATTTTATAAAATATTTATTTACAGCTATTTTTAAAGACTTCCTATTTTAAAGTCGAAAGTAACCTAATAGTTACTTAGCTGGTACACCTTTTTGTGCAACTTATCATTCATTGGGGTTTTGTTTGTCGGGACTTTCAATGTATATAATACTAAAACCATTTCAGTAAATTTACGATAATTTTGTTTAAAAATCATAAATTATAAAGAGTTAGAACTAAAAATACATAAACGAGGTCATAAGGATGTTGCCTAAGGCTTCATGTGTTACTTCATAAAAAAATATATAATTTTATTCATCGTGCATTAAAACGTAAAACTAAATAACACTTACTAGCAAAACCGTTGTTCCTCCACAATAATAACAAAAATAATTTTTATAATATATTTATGGGTTGAGTTTTTTTATTTTTATTAAGTAAACCATAATTTTGCTTGACATTGTAACAATTATTGTCAGGGATAACAGAAGGGAAAATAAAATTAAAAAAAAAAAAAAAGAAAAACTTAAAAATTTCTAATACTCACTAACGGCAAACAAGATTGTTGAAAGTAAAGTTTTTTTCAAAAATCTAACAAAACTACAACAGAGAAGGTGTTTGAGATGAATATATATACCCCAATATTAGTAGAATATATATAGAAAAGCCAATATATGCACATGCAAATACCACAAATTTATAAGGGGGGAAAGAAAATTTAGGTCAAATTTGCATCACTTTTGATTTCACTCTGCAATAACTTATCATGGCAGACCAATAAGGGATACGATTACATAGGTATTCTGTGCCTTTTGGGGAAATTAAAAAGAAAACAAAAACAGAGTACAAGTTAGAAAACAACTAACTGAAAGTGTGCTCAATAGTTATAGAACAGTAGTAGTAATAGCATACGATTACAAAGTTATGAAGTACAGGAGAAAATTCCAAAACAATTTTTTTTTTTTTTTTTTTTACTCACTAAACAATAGCGTTTATTAATACAAGGCTATTAAAAGTCAGAGGAAACTGAAGGAAATCTTAAAGTTACAAAAATTAACTTAATAAATTCTACACAGTAGCCATGACCCCTTAAATGAAGTGCGCTATGACTTTAACATCTGTTGGTACTTTGACAAATACGTTTATGAATGTATGTTTAAAAACTGGCTTCATAATGTCCACAGTTCGTAGTATTGACAGGTGCGTCCCATTGCTTTCTTTAGAGAAAAATTTCTTTCAAAGTTTCATTTATTCAAAAGGATATATTGTTCTGCAGCGAAAGTGAATTTTTTTTAATAAAATGATTAATGCTCAACAAATTTATATCTCTTCAGTAAGGGGCCCAGTTTTAAATGGGTGAGAAATGAAATGCAAAGTAAACAACAAAATGCACTCATTACATATAC
Source organism: Glossina brevipalpis (assembly GCA_000671755.1). Lineage (NCBI taxonomy): Eukaryota > Metazoa > Arthropoda > Insecta > Diptera > Glossinidae > Glossina > Glossina brevipalpis. The sequence goes on along the minus strand of KK351325.1, from coordinate 165,885 downwards.
TTCACATTTCTGTTGATACAATGTTGCTGTTTTTAACTTCGAAGAACTTTGTAGCATACTTTATGGGTGTTGTAAGATGTTGAATAGAGCGCATGTCCTCGTAATAACTCTCTCTTTTTTGCTCTTTATAAAATGTAAATACATAATCTATCATTCACTCTTTATCTCTTTCTGCTTTTCCCTTCTTGTTTTCTCTTATCAAATGATGTAGATGCCATTATAATTATAATAATAATAATAATAATTATAATGACAATAATAATAATAATTATAATAATAATATAATAATAATAATAACAATAATAGTAATAATAATGATATTAATAAAAATAATAATAATAATAATATTTTTATATTTATATTTAGTATTATTATTATTATTTACTAGTTTTTTTTCTTTGACGTTGTTGCACCTCTACTTGGACTGACTGGATTGCCCATTTTTCTCTCCGTCAATAAATTTAGCAACTGATTCCTATCAGCACTCGAAATGAGTGAAGTGTGGATCTCCTGCATAGAAGATCGAATTTAAGCATCTAAATTCCATTCAGGATTTTTGTTCTCTAAATTGAGTTCGTATTTGCTGCCTGTAGTTTATTAGCGCATCATTTCATTTTTCCGACGGTTGTATTTTGGCTGAAAATCTCTTGGAAATTTGAAAACTATTTTCAATATTCGGATTGAAAACAGTTTAACATGTTTATGTTAAATGTTTCTGAAAGAAAAGTACAAAAATCTGGAGACTCGCTCTCATTCTCAATACGGTTTACAAACTTTTTCCCTTTTCTAATTAAAAAAAACAAAGTTTTTAAAAACAAGATAACAAAATTTTATTCGAATAGACAGAACATTGCTGACAAACATAATCCAAATTGCACCGTCTCCTTCTAATTCTGTTCTATTTCTTTTTTTACTGATTGCCTTTTTAAAAGAGGCTTTTTAAACACGTTATTCACGTTCAAACAATGTGACAAAGTTCATACTTTAGGAACACAAATTGTTTTACCATCATTATGTTGCCATCAGTACATGGTCTCCTGACACACATGATTAACTATAACGTTATGGTAAGGAAATCAAAATTTAAACGCCACTAAAGTTTGCAAAGTTAAGACGAATGTTTTTACAGTCAAATGAGTTCATTTTTAAGTAGTATGCAATTTTTAATAATTACTGCTTTTATTATCCGCCGACATGTTAATCCAGAAACCAATGCCACTAACCTACAATAACTGGGAACGAACGAACGTATCGTTACTTGTACGAAACCATTCGCAAACGTATCAATTTTCATTAGTTGCTATTTTATGACATTTTATGTGCTGTGATGTGTTCGTAGGTATAGAAGAGCATTGACAATACCAATCATAATCTTTACGTTATCAGACAAGTTATAAAACTCGTCTACCTCTTACACTATCTGTGCTTATATATATACATATATATATATATATATATATATATATATATACCAGCGTAACGAAACCTTCATATTTCGATTCTGCTCTACTCTCTTTTCGCCTTCCTTTGGTTGTCTAATTTACATTCATTGACATTAACAGCACTACCATCATCATCACTAGATAATTGGATAACAAAAACCGGTAACTAAAGCGTACGCTCACCCAAACATACTTACATAATCACATATGCAAATATCCCGTTCCCGATAACATCACTTAGTTGAACCGCATACGTACACAACAAAATACAATAAAATTACGCAAACAAATTCTATATCATCGGAAGGGATTGTTGTTGTTGTTATTGTTATTGTTGTTGTTGCTGTTGTTGTACAACATAGAATACAATCGTATGAACAAAAGCACAAGCGTTCGCTCATGCATGCATATGTACTTACAAATATTCAAACGCAAGTGTATGCCACAATTTGCCATTACGTATGTTTATATGGCTGTCATATGGTGCCCGTAAAAGTGAAAAATAAAAAAATAAAATAAAAATGAAAAAAAAATAAGAAAAATTAAAAAAAAAAAACAATGTGGCATATATTGGGGGGCAAGAGGTAAGCAGACTGTTCCTGGTCAAAGTGTTAATGCCAATGTTACTGTTGCGCTGTGTTGTCAATGACCGTCATAATGATGATGTTGAAAGTGAGGTTGCAAAATGATGACATTGCTGCACCAATCATCGGCAATAAGAGGATTGCGTTTGTCGAAACTATTAACGACACATATACACAATATATATACATATATATATATATATATATATATATGTTCGAACGACCAGCCATGCAAGAAACATAGCGTTGAAGTAGTCCAGAAATAGTCGCAAACAAAACTTGTAACAAAATTCCAAAATTTTTCTTCTTTTTTTCTTTTTCAAACTAGAAAATAAAGTTGACATTGATATGACAATAATGCTGTGGTAAATACTTTGAATTACTCTCTTAGAGCATGATTTTCATGCATGTTTGCCTTCATTCCCATACGTAAGAGTCGGCCGTAACAAATATGCAACAAAAACGAATTCTTTATTTTCGAATCATACTTACGGTGTTGTCCAGAATTTTATTCCTTTTGCTTACACTAAAACTTGTTTTTAGGCCAGTTCGTGCACAATAAATCAATATCTTTCAACAAAGCCATGGACATTGAATTCATTAACTAAACCTTTCGCTATCAGAAAAGAAACTTGAATCACTAGATAGCAAATTAGAAGAGTAAATAATTCATTTGTAATCCATTTGTTGTTTCGGTTACGTTTATATTAATATTCTAAATTTTCCTTTTAATTACATATTTCGGAAATTTAAGCCCTCTTTCCCTAAATACCAAACAATGCTAATAACCCAATAGCGTTTTCAATTTACAGTTTATAAACGAATCTTTCAAGATATCATTTGTGATGTTTTTTTTTTATCCTGTCACAAATAACATTTACTTTCAAAATTATAATAACATAACGAATTGTCCAGGTTCTCACCATCAGTATTAGGATTAGCTTCAGGTACAAGAGGGTTAGTTTCAGTCGTGATCTCTTTTTTATCTAAAGTAAATCACCACAGAACATTAAACACATCAATTGGATGAACACTTTCCAGGTCTTATCTCTCTTTCTTTATAGATATATAAAGAATATATCTTAATTTGATTGATTTGCTGATATGAAAAGAAAAAAGAAACGGTAATGGATCTAGCCTCGCGGCACCTTGGCATTAATTAGATTATGATCAATGCTTTCATTATTTTCTTTACAAATAAAAGAGTTACAATTTTTTTACTAAAATCGACTAAAAATTCAAAAATTCATTGGGAGTTTCTTCTTAAACTTGAACCGTAGGCTGTTATATCATAATATAACAAATATTTTTGATATACAAAGGAAAATGACAGCATAAAATAATTTATTACAAAAGCTGACATTTTCATGCTTATATCAACAGAATACAAAACAAAAAATTTGGATTCATGATGTTTTTACTTATTAGTTATGTGAAAATTCTAAATTTTCTTTCCTTTTTACCTTCAAATTAATACCTACATATAATTTAACATTTAATGTTAAGCTGAAGACATGCAGAGACGACATTGCTTTACGCTGCTAATATTTTTGACCTACCATTGAATTATCTTAGATTTTTGTTTAGCTCGCTAGTAGATCTAGAAATCATATTTAAATGCACAACAACAACCTTTCAAGAAAGCATAAATACCGAATGAAATTTGGAATGACTCAGCTATGAGCTGTGAACAACAATTCCATTATAGTATGTCCATGCATCGAAAGCTCTTCAAATTTTGAAACCAGCTTTTTCTTTTTTTTTTCTTTTCTTTTCTTTTTTTTTAATTATTGAATACTTCCTATGAAATCGTTTGCCTGTAAAGCCTAATTAATTAATTAGATTAAAAATCTCAAGTAAATACAAAAAAGAAACTGTTGAAATTTTTTTCTTTTGAGTAGTTATGCCACACACACACACACATGCAACTGTTATCTCAAAGAACTCAATATGCGGTGAATCCACCATATCTATATACATATAAGAGAGAATTTAAAAGAGTCAAAGAGAGAAGAAAAAAAGAGTACATTTTAAATATCATAACAAAACTAAAAGTTATGTATTTTTTTTTTTTTGTATTTCGCAATAGTAACCAAACCGGCGCTACTACGACTTACACTTCCCGCATAGGCACTGGTTAGACGGCTACTAATACTTGCTGTTATTGTGGTTGTTGTAAACAGAGCTCGTGACACATGATGCATCGATTATAAACACACCTTTTAACATCAAATAATTTGTTGTTAAGTTTATTAAAATTATAAAAATTTCACTTTTAACTTTTGCTTTATATTTAACTTACAATTTTACATCAATTGCATAAACATTTAATTTTTTATTTGTGCATGTAATTTTTGTTGATATTTAATGTAATAAACTGGATTTTTCTTAAATTTAATGTGATTCAAACCAGTTTTTTTTTTTTCATATTTCTTTATTTTATTGGATACTGTGTGATGCAAACAGGAAGTAAACGCCGCAAACGTTTCATATGAAGAAATGTATCATCACCAAATCCGTAAATATATTTCATAATATCTGTAACACTAAATGTTAAATCAGTTACCATTTTAAAAATTTGTTTCATATAGTTTAACACTGTTTTTAAATTAAGGAAATTTCTTCATTAACTGGTTTCTATTTTTTTTTTCTTTATAAAATGTTTTTGTTTTGATTTGATTTTCCTACGGTTTACATATTTACGCTCAGCTGTTTGTAAAGAAACTGTCAAAATTGTTAGTTTGCTTATATCTCAGTACCAGTGTGTTTGTCTTTTAAGTCATCGTAAAGCTAGCGAAACATACGAAAGAGAAAAACCCAATGCTTATGAGAACTATATGTAATATAAACCAGGTATTGATTTCGTACCATGCGTTGTGTTATTTAATCATAAATAAAAGAAATCACACACATTAAGGAACGAAATCAAATTTACTCTTAACTTTTTTAAGAGTATCGTTTACTGAACACATCTAAAATAATATTGGAAGAGTAAAAATAAAACTTACTCTTAAAACTTTATATAAACCTTTATGATATTATACAGATTCATGTTGATTGATTACTACATCGCAACATACTGTTAAAGTATATAATACATGTTAAATAACAACATATCAAATATATTTAATACATTTACAGAACCCAAGTATATATACATCTGTTTAGCGACATACTTTAGCTTAAAATTGAGACATAAAACATGTTATTTGATCAAAACGTGATAAAATAGTAACAACATTTCTTGCAAACAAAGTAAAGATGTATATTATAATGATACTTATAAATTGATTAAGATATGATGTATCAATATCAATATATTGTATATATTGGAATATATGTCATAAATATACCAGTATGCTTAGAATCGCATAGAAACCACATTCAATCAACACCACTCAATCCTAACAACATACAGTACAAAGCAAAAATCATTTTCGGTTCAGGAACATTTACTGTTACAGCACACAACTTTTCAAGCCAAAGATGAGGTTTACGATAAACAAGAATTCTGTTAAAAAATGTGTTAAAGTAAAAATCATCGAATTCCACTAAAGCGAATTCTGCTAAATAAATATATCTTTCATTTATGTTTTCAAACATAATCTGTGGACCTCGAAAACATTATACATACATACATATATATATATACATATACATATATACATATATATATATATATATAACGTATATATATATATATAACGTTTTTGTTACGGGCATGTTGATGGAAAAAAATGTTTCGTCTGTTTGTTATATATTTTTGATTATTGAATATATTTCATTAACATTAATTAATTTTTATTAATGATGAAATAAAATTATTCTATAACTTTTGTTTATCGTGACAAAATACCACAGAACGTCCGTTTGCATTTATCATAAATTGTGGGAAAGCTGTGTAAACAATTTTCATTTTAAAATTGTAATCTTACTAAATACATTTCTGCCTAACAATAATAAAAGTCTACTTTGTTTCTGACGCTTGCATTTCAACTTAATAAATATCAGTTAATATTTATCAGAATTGCAATTTGTAAGATAAGAAATGATCCTGCAAATTGTGTAAGATCTTAGTTTGGGGAAAAAGAAATCCATCCAATCTTATATGAACTTCAGGACTTTATTTAACATTTCGAATTGGAAAATAATGGATTTCTTTTTCCCCAAACAAAAGAAAGAAATCCATCCAATCTTATATGAACTTCAGGACTTTATTTAACATTTCGAATTGGAAAATAATGGATTTCTTTTTCCCCAAACTAATATATATATATTCTAAACACAATGCCAAGCACTTTTCTATCGTGACGCGTTGTCAAGATTTGGAATCTTCAAATGTGACACAAATCATTAACTTTTTTGCCAAATTTTCTGAGAAGTCATTCTCCTAACGTATATTCACTATCAGTATTCGATCGAATTATCTGATATATGTATCGAAAATGTTGTTTTGTAATGATAAATTTTTGTTATTATTTATTATTTATTAGTTTGCAATCCCAGCTTCATAAAAAAGCCCTTGTACATTGAAATGTTTCTTCTCATTCTCCTTCCTTGAAGATTTTTTGACCAGAAATGTCTGTTTTGCTGCATCTATTAAAAGCAGAATCGATCATTTTACAATTTACATATTACGAAATTGTAGAGAAAACTGAAAAAGATTCAAATTTCAAATTCGTAATTAGTAAGAAAAAGTTCTTGCCAAAAGCGCTAAATTCCTTCGAATCGTTTTCAATTTCATATATATTCAACGGTCGTCTCGATGGAACTACACTAAAGTTTTATTGTTTGGAAACGCTTTGAAATGAACATGAATGCTTTATAAAGACATTTGTTACTGTGTTAGAGAACGTAGATATCAGCAGATAAGACATTAGACTATAACTTTGTCAGGAGGGATTCATTTGACGCAGAAAGTCTCCTCGGATCGCTTGTGAAAAAGAAAGCTATTTCAAAACGGAAAAAACAAAAATTTTTTTTCTTCTTCTCAGCTACCAATGATAAATAAGATGAGTTAGGTTAGGTTATATATATCGTGGGTTGTTACCCATGGGCTGTCAATGATAAGCAAGATGAGTTAGGTTAGGTTATCGTGGGGGTTGTTGCCCATCAAAAAACAGAACTCATTTATAGCAGAATCAGCACAGTTGTGCAAACCATTTGTTTCTTTTTCGAAAACATTTAAGAGCTCAAGTGAAGAACATGTCACGTCGCTCATTTATACATGTCATATCGAGGTGGTGGTGTTGGTCATCATATTTATCATAGGAAGCTATGAACTAATCAAAGCACCTTTTTTCTGTTTTTAAAATTTCATTTTTAGATTTCACCATATTTTACGTGAGTTATCCATTCATCATCGCTACGTTTTTATTATGATTAAATAAAGTTTTAATAATATATTCATATACACACACAAAGCCATGTAGGTGTAAGTACGCCGGTAGCCGAATTGCAATCCCATTGAAAAGTAAATCCCCTTTAGAACATATGTATACTTAGCCGGGGTTTTTTTTTTACTTGTTTTTCTTTTTTCATCTATTAATTCATAATGCAACATTTTTCCGTTGAATTTTATATACATGTATAAATATATAGATATATATATATATTTTTTACACACAAAACCCAAAAAAGTGCTTTCTATTCTCTGGTGATTGCACACTCAGTCTGATGCCCAAAGATATTCCTCTGGTTGAGATTGAAGTTCTTTTTTTTACATAGACTGTGGTAAACGCTTATTCACAAACACACACACACATGCATATATATATATACACTCGCGTGTGCATATACAAGAAAACACAAATGCACCAAACAGCATCAGGAAATGATAAATTTTACATTCTTCTTCCCTGTAAGCCACTTGTGCCAGTTCCGTTAGAGCCAAAAATTGCTCAAATAAGGTTTTTTTTTTCTCTGTTAGTATAAATATCTTTTTGTTCATGCTCTTGCCTGCCTGAATGGTTGTTTGTCTTTCTGTCGGGTTGACTGAGATTTTGGAGTTTTTTTAACCTTCGCTACGATGTTCATAAATAAAGCATGTTGGATTCTTTGTTTCATATGTTACGGTCAAAGTCACCCCTACTCTTACACGTACCAAGCGGATAAAGCAAAATGAAATTAAATTCTTTTACATAACAAAGCCCATTTTGGATTTGATAATTGATAATATATTCCCCTGCATCTTAGGAAGCTACAGCGATTAAAGTTTAAAGCACCAAGATCTTTAAAACGGACTATATGGCTTTCTCAGCGCATCCACCCACTCCTGACACCTGAAGTTGCTTGACTCATCATGTGCTTTAAGGTCGCTGGGGATATCCGCAAGATGACTCCCGGTAATTATATATACATATATATATATATATATATATGCGTGTGTGTATATATATATATATTGCTGGACCATCTTTGCTGTATACTTTACCCTTAAGAGAAGTTGTATTGTATCAAATCGTAGGACGTTCTCGTTACAACTTAAATTCGTTGCATTAAATTTTTCGTGTAATAAGCTCACGCCATGATCGATAAAACCACAATTTATTTATATATTTATTTTGGATTTATGAATGTGACTTTTCTAAATTCGGTCTAACTTAACTAACTCAGTATCGTTTCAATATTTCTTCATAAACGAAGCTCATTATCAAGGTTAGTAAGATTTGATAAAATTAAAAAACATTTAGATTTCATCGACCTGTATTCATAAAATGATTTTATCAAAATCAGTCACCAATTATTGGAAGAGGTTTTGAATAGAAATATAATAAACCGAATCGAAATCTACTCTTATTAGTGTTGAGAAAAGAAGTGTAAAGAAAGTAGTTTTTTTTTTTTTTTTGTAAAGCGCAAGACACAAGTAATTATAAATTCAAAAACATCATCTGGTCTATAAATAAATTGTGATATAAACTCAAAAATATTACTACTGCTCGCGATACCGTTTACACTCCCGGTAAACATAACATAAACTATTATTTTATTAATGAAAGTTAACTGAGTTTCGTTTTACACCGAAAGTCATTTTTTTTAACATCTTTTTCGGTTATTTTCTTAACAATCGTAAATCACATTTTCAATATAATTTACATACATACACATACAATTATGTTTATGATGATGACGTTGATAATGTAAAAAGATGTTTCCTTTTATGAATTTGCAAACTCCACAAAGAGAGTAAACAAACGTTAAAACGTGACAAAATGAGCAAATAGTTGACGCGACTAGCATTCAAGCAGAAGTTAGCTTTAAGAAGGAAATCAAAAAAAAAAGAAAAAAAAAAAAACAGAAAAAAGGATTTGAACCTCGAAAGCAAAAAGAGAGCAAAATAAGAAAAAAAAGGGTTATATTCGGCTTCGGTCGAATCTATAGATACCCATCACTTTTTTTGTTGTTGTCATAATTAATCTAAATTCCTACATCTAAAGCCTTCACATAGCCTAATGGATGTAATAATAAATACATACGACAAACAAATGTATTACTTTTGAGGAGCAAGATATGTGATGAAATCTATTAACGAAGTATGCACAGACAGTGATCTTGTGGAAGACCTGCTTCCTTGATTTGAAATTTAAGTAAATATAATACAAACGATATCTTTCGTTGATGAACGAACTGATGCAAACACTTTCTAAAAAAAAAACAATTTCTGAAATTCATTTTCTAAAACGTTGTGACTTAAATTTTAGTCAATTTACTGAAAAAGCGTTTTTTTTTTGTTGTTCCAATTTTCCCCTAAATTAATAAATAGTCAGATTGAATGGCACATTATTTTTTTTTTTTGTCAAAAATTTCGCAGTAATTGATGGCTGATTTTCATAAAATGCTTTTACCATCAAAACACTCTGGTCAATCAATACGTTTTTAATTATGAACTTGCTATGCTAACACTTCGTGTGGCCATCAAATATATATACACTTAAAATTTGTGTTTACCAATGAGAGGCCAGCCATTGTAGTAAATTAATATATTTTGTCAACATAATTAAATGAGAACACTTGCCTGTACACGAACAAGAAGATGTAAATATGTTACAAAAATGTATTAGTAGAGCGCATGATAAATATTTTTGTACTATAATATAATCTTGATCTGATCAAACGGTTACTACTAAGGACCTTTGGTCTTCATTAAGGCTTATCAAAATGTAAATCATTTGGGTTTTTGGATGTGTTAATACCGATTAGATCTAATATCAACTCTCTTACTGAAAATCCATTCTACGTTTGTATTGAGTTTAAGAATGAAAATGTGTATTAAGAAACCAAACAATTGAAGCTATAAGAAGAAGAATTTGAAAAATTTTCAAATTATTATTTACAGTAGAGAAAAAATGTTCTTTTTGGAATTTTTTACAATGGTGCTCGCGTTCAATTCTGAATTCTGAAAATTTTATTCCTTACATTTCTCGCCAACAGACTAAGGGGTCAACTGTGAAAGAATTCTTTTATTCGTTGAAAAAACAGTGATTTCAAAAATCGTCTTTTTAGGCTTTAAAAGGAGAATGGTATAACGTCAATTTCAAAAATAAACCTATGGTCTCTAATAATAAGTAAGTGCTTTAAAGAAGGAAGGAAGTCAATGCGTCCATTCTAACTAATTTTCAACTGATTTTGGTTACAGTATTTACTTCATTCGTATTACCTTTGGTTCCCTATAATGCACCTAGAAAGCGCTTAAATTAAGTAATTATTTCTTTTTCGATGAATATTAGAAGTTCATAATTTATGTTAATTCATTATTTTCTTCTCTCGGAAGTCAGTTTCCTTTGCATACGAGTTAGGTGCTTATGTCTTGAATTAATCAGCGATATCCTTCGAATTACTTGAAGAGAAATGTTGACTTGCCAATCATGGCTTGAATAGACAGATAACCATTACAAAATTATTGCTATCGCTGACCGAGAATTAATCTACCTTAAGGAGTATCGGCTAACGTTAGAGAGAACAATTCGCAAGTATAAAGAAGATTTTCCAATCCTAGTCTGTTGGTCTTAAATCATACATACTGAAGACCTCTTATAGCCTTAGATGATAAAAGTGTTCGTAGTAATCTTTATACTCTTAGAAATCGTATTGTTTACTTACAGATCTAGATCTAACCAAATTCCACTAACAACAAAGACTTTAAATAACAGTATTCGGCTTTCTCAGGGTTCAGTTTGTCCTCCAGTTGCCTGGATGGATACATTACCGGAACAATTCGATGCTTAGTTAGTAAGACAATTTCATTGTAGAGATTTTTTTCGCTCTTTCTGATATGTTTAGGTTGAAAACGAATTTACATTTTTCCTTCTTTCTCTCCTTCTAGACCTGTAATCCCTGCTGACTTTCGAGATGTTTCATTTGAACTCTTTAAAAAGAAATTTTATAATTATTTCTGTCTTATATAGAAGATTAATTTCAGGCAAATTTCATTTATTTTGTTTTATTTTTTTAATTTTAATCATCTGTATAATCATTTTTAAGGCCTTGACGCACAAGTTTTATTTAAATCATATAGAATATTTAAATTATATTCTTTGGTTCTCCTAAAGAGAATTTCTCAATATTATTATCGAGTGCTAGAAAAGTGCAAATGGATGAATTATAGATTTTTGTAAATTTAGATGAAAGATGTCTTCCTTTAGAAAAATACTAATCAAATCAAACGTTTTTGTATTATATATATGAAACTAGAATTCGTTAGCGATCTTTATGCACAAAAAATGAAAAAAAAAAAAAAAATTCATTTATATTAGGAGACAACATTCGTTATAGGTTATGAATATTGTAGCTTAACTTGCGTACAAAATTCTAAAGAAAACTTTAAAATATTTCCTTTTTATTTTTTATTATTTTTATTTTATCATTTTTGTTTTTTGTTTTTTCCACTATTTTTGCAAAGACCAGCGAAGGCATTCTGTCATTATCAAGAGCCTTAACATCTAGTTAACAGAAGTATTTTCTTGTTAACAAGGATCCTGGACTATGTGCATATAGTACCTGAACATACTTAAAACCGACAAACTCGCTATTATAAGTTATATATATATTTTACACTACCGCGCCAAAAGTAACAAAAAACAATAAAAATATAAAATAAAAAAGAGGAAAAAGAAAAAAGAACAAGGAGATTACATACGTGGAGAGTGTTGGTAAGCAAACGCCGTCTTACAAAACTTACGCTTCGCTTTGTGTGTAGTCTTCGTGGTTTTTTTTTTTCTTTTTTTTTTTTTTAATGTTTCACAGCCAATTTAAGGCTTTGCTAAGCTTTTGTAAGACACAAAAATTTATCGTACCAACATGGCCAACTGCAACTGCTATTGCTGCTGCTTTTACTGCCTGCTGTAAAAAAGGATTTCAGACGAATTTCCCTTTCCTTTCCTTTCCTTTCTCTTTTTTTTTTGTGCTTTCCTTTATACAGCTAATGGAAAATATGGCAAAAATTGTCAGATTACTAGAGAGCTGTACCCCTTTTTATGTGCAGTATCTTTGTATCTGTTTGTTTGAGCGGTTATGTGCTTTTTAATGCAACGATTTGTGAAATTTATTCCCAGAAACAAGAGGAAATTCTTCTGCGAATAGCGTTTGAGAAAAGAAAATATCTAAAAATCTTACATTTGCTAGCTTTCTTCTAGAGTTTAATTCGTGTAAAAGGAGAAGAAGAAGAGGAAGAAGAAGTACTAGATCAACATGGCTTTTTAAATAAATTTAAGGGAATTGTTTGTGTGCCGCAAAAGGAAAAATATTGAGCGACATGAAAAATTTAATCTCAATGAAAAAAAAATTCTCTTCAAGGGCGCCTTTCAATAGCTTTATTACTTGATCGGACGTATCACGTGTTATAACGTTTCGTTAAAATCTTATGATTGAAATATTTGATTTTTTCAGTTTTATTCAAATATAAGCAATGGCTAGGGGACGATAACAACGATTGTGTTTAATTATTCCGAAGTGAATTTTACTTTCTTTTTTTCACCGAAAAGCGAAAAGCGATCAATTCGTTCAAGAATCAATCATTTTGTTCGTGTTTAAGTTGACAAGTAATGCTTTTGTGTATGGTTTTCAGTTATACCCAAAAGTAGTTATTAACTGTGATATACAGTTCAGATTACAAGGAATATTTTTCTATTTTCTTCTACTGATTTTTCTCTAATATTTATAGAAGTAATTGTTTTTGAAGGTTGAATGACAGCTGGCCTGGTTACAGTCTAGAAGATGTATATAAATATAATGTTTTAAACGATCACACAATTATTCGCTTTAGCTGAAGCCAGAGGACAATTGTAATTAAAGTTCAGTCTATATTAAGTCAGTGGTGGATTTCCAATCCCTTCCATTCAAGGTCTTAAATATTAAGCCCAACTTTGTGCTATTCAACCAACGCGTGTCAATTTCCAATTAATGTAACAATTTCATACAATAAATTAAATTCTGTAAATCTAAGACATGATCTGAATATCAAAGAGCCAATTCGTACGTTATCAGCTGCTGAAATCGGGCAACACTGTCGCTCGCATTGCTATTGATAGCAGTTGACTAATTCGGCGCATGTCTTGCTTGAAAAACGACCAAAATGTCCGTAATATTTGCAGTAGGACCACTTTCCGTGTTATCGCATATTCATCGTCCACAACTCTGAACGAAATGCTGTAATAGGATGTATTACCGCACGGGTCCTATTTGTCACACACATGACCCCTTCGGATCAATATTTGTTGCGACCGATAGCTCCAAGTTTTGCTGGGTTATAACTCACTAATTTTAAAGAATTCATCGATAAACTGATTGAGTGAATTATTTTGGTCGAAAGGCGCGCCATTGCATCGCCAGAAAATTGACAAATATTAGCAGCTAATGAGGATTCGATATTTAGAATAAATCATTTTTTATATTTCACTTAAAATTTGATTGATATTGATTGAGTGTTGACTGAATGTGTAGAAATTGTTAGAATTCTTGTATTCAAACGTAATACGTTGCGGTGTGAAGGTAAATTAATTATTTGGTAAATTAAATACAACATTAAACAAAATAAAATTTTATTTCAATAATAACGTAAATGCTACGCAGCTTAATAAGGCAAATATTAACGTTTAAGACCAAATTGAATTCCTTCCGAGGATTATGGTATTCACGACTAAGCTGCTTACTTAAAACTATGGAAAATATTCTGAAAACGATTTCTAATGAGAGCTGAGTGCATCTCTTAATCAAATCACATCAATATTAAACCATTTTAAAAAAGCCAATTTCAAGAAAGAAGCGTATTATTCGAACGATGCAGGAAATGGTTAAAAAATGTATTCGGTCAAATTCTTATGTCAACGTAAAAAGCTCCAACTATTTCTTAAATAAATTACTAGCAGTTTAGAATCCATGACCAACACTGCGACAAAGGTCACAGACGAAAGTCCATGGTAAGATCCAAGGCAAGATCGCGCCTTTGGTAAGATTAACAAACCTTTGCGTGAGTATAAATTGGCTTGAAATGAAATTGCATCTTCAATTTCAATGCTCACAACGTTTGCAGCACATATCGAAATAAATTTTAAGCAATATAGACTAAATAACAAATTTAATTTTACTTTGTACTTTGCAATAAATAATAATAAACAGAAAAAAAAGGAGAAAGCTCAATAACCGTGTCCAAGTTTATTACGCATATAAATATACAGGAACAGTTAAAAATCAGCCTATAATAGCCATATAAACAACAAAAGACCGTCATATACCTGCAATGGCTTCCTTACATTTCTGTCAAATTAACAAAAAAAAAATAAAAAATAAAAAAAGGAAAAAGGAAAAAAACACATACTTATAGACAACCGTAATAATATAAACTTTTTAATGTCAATATAAGTCTTTGCGCAAAATAATGAACGTAGACTTACAGCTTCGAAATGTTTATACAGATACGTCATGAAGAGCATATCGAATATATGATGTACACATATGTACGTGTAAGTACATTCTCATAAAAAAAAATAAACGCTAGAATGACTGATAGGGGCTGTAAATGTGTTAAGAAAAACCGTCAAGTTTATGACAGCGATAACTAAAGACATCCAACCATTAAAAGATGCTCAGATAAAAATGCTGTGCAGGAATAAAATTTTTCGTCACCTTGAATTCCTATAATTTATTAAGAGTTTTCTAACCTTATCACTTCGTTTGTAACATTTTTAAATATATTTACGCCAAGACTTTGGAACGGGTCTGCTCAAGATCATAAAGATTTAAACTTGTTTGTTCATCAGTCCGTCTGGCAGTGTGTAAAGTGTTGTAAGTGCGAAGTAATGAATATCAAGCATTTCGGCATAGTACAAGAATTTATATTCCAGACAAATTCTGCTTTAAAAAAATTTCTTATAATGAATCTTAGTCCTCATAGAGCAACGATATCAAATAAGCAAAAACATAATGATAAATAATAAATACGCATAAGTATAATACATATTCGGTAGTTCTACTCTTCAGAATACTCTTCAGAAATGCTTGTCTCATTGTCTGCATTTTAATCTGTAAATAATATAGTTATTGTAAGCAGCAGCAATTCAAGACTGATATAAAAAGAAGTCTCGCAGAATTTCAACATTATTGACAGATGCGCTGCTTCGAAACCTAATCGTATTTTACGTTATTTTTAAATTATATAAAATGACGCACAATTGTTTTTTTCATTTGTCAGCATACCTTGACAGCAGAATTATTAAAATTTTATAACAACAACTTTAATAGAAATGTTAGTTTACATTATATTCTTTATTAAGGGATAATGCTACATTGTGAACACACAATCTAAACAATTCATTAGAAGAAGTTTTTCACATATGTTTTAAACATTTATTGGAATTTTTCAAAAAAATGTTATTATAATTTTTTAAAAACCAATTAGCGACCCAGCACCTCTCGTATTAAAAAAAACAATTGTTTTTTTATTAACTTACCTCGATTTTTTGTAAAATATTTATTTAAAAAAAAAACAAATGTGTCGAGAATTATTAAAATTTATAACGATAACTTTAAATTGTAAAGCGTAGCATTTGTTTTCAACAATTCATAGCGTAACACGTGTTGCTTTTAATTATATTTTCCGTGTAGTGTAGCGGTTAAGCCGCTCAGCATTGAACCGAAAGATCGAAGTCCGATCTCTGGTCCGGTAAACGATAAATTGTACTTTGGTAATTATTTGTGCTGAGTGTTCAGATGTTTTCAAAAATGACACGTTTCATTTTTCTCAAACAACCTGCATAGAGTTTGCTTCTCATGCTGTTTTGCAGTCATTTTCTTTCTTGCTTTTACACCATTTCAGTCACACATGGGAACCATTTCTTGTAGAGGCATATATAGCGAATGACTTCGCATATTCCACGTCGTCTATCGTATACATACATTTTCCATCGGCGTTAGCTGCGGAGCCGTATCTTCGTCCGTATATTGAAATTACCGCTACACCTTCAAAATTTTCTCCGAAAGAACAAATTTGTCCTCGTTTGTAGCGAATCTTTTGCACCCACCTCCTTTAGCCCAAAGAAAAGACTGATAAAACAAAACTTCAAAACACGTAGGCGTGGCAGATTTTTTCCAAGTTTATGGAATATGGTGGAAACTTTTATTGCGCAGTCTATAAGTAATGAGCTAATAACCAAGAAAGCAGTTGTGTTTCCGGCTTATACTATGCTGTAGGTCTGTCTTTAGACCAAATTGATCCATTTCCAATATGAACGTAAGTGCAAGAATTTTCAATATTCTTGCAAAATTTTAAGTCGATATTCTCATTTTTGCAGTCGAGGCTTTTTTACTTTAGATGTGTAGACAAACATGCTTAACACGATTCCAAAATTGATATTCACCTAGATTATATATAGTTTATGGGCTTCCCAAAGCTTCTTTCTGGATGAAGCGCATTCACAAAAATATTAAATTTCAATATTCTAATATATCGGGTACGCGCGTTCAATACATTTGTGCAGATATAGGATAGCTAGTGCAACATATGTGGGAATTTTTATAGATCTATTTACTAGCATTTATGAGTAATGAGCAAAAAACTCCAACTGGTTTTCTCTGAACAGCGGAAAATTTTTTAGAATTAAAAAACTGATGTTAATTTTCATAACATTCTTAAGAGCACGAAATTACAGGTGAATTTTCGAATTTATTTGTGAATGACTAAACAATATATTAAAAATAGTTTTTCACACATGTTTTGCACAATTCCTAGTATTTTGAAAAATATTTTATTATAATTTTTTAAAAACCATATGGCGAGGCAAAATCTCTCGCCGCAAAAAAACATTTGTTCGTCGTACGATTAATTATTTCGATATTTCAGCTATAGCTTCACATCTGCATTCTCTTTGTAGGATTTTTCTTAAAATATTGACTAAAAAAAAAACTGTGTCGATTGTTATAGAAAACTTGTTTTTAAACAATTGTTTCTGAGAAATCAATCAAAAAAATGTCGTAAAATTTATCTAAAACTTAAAGCCAATTTGCAGCACGTCACGTAGACGGCCAGCGAGAAAAACGCTATGAAAATTTTCAATATTTTTAACTAGTAACTTCACTCGCGAAAGATCGAACCCTATATACACTTTTAGATATCATTCTTGAATATTTAAAAGATTATTTAAGGCTTTAAAGAAAAGTTATTAAAAAAAGAAAATCCACACAGTAGTCTTTAAGAGTGATACGTTAACCCTTTAAGCTTGATACATTAACACTTTAAGCTTGATACGTTAACCCTTTACGTTTGATACGTTAACCCGTTAAGCTTGATACATTAACCCTTTAAGCTTGATACGTTAACCCTTTAAGTTTGATACTTTAACCGTTTAAGCTTGATACGTTAACCCTTTAAGTTTGATACGTTAACCCATTAAGCTTGATACATTAACCCTTTGAGCTTGATACATTAACCTTTTAAACCTGATAAGTTAACCGTTTACGCGTGATACATCAACTCTTTAAGCTTGATACATTAACCCTTTAAGCTTGATACATTAACCCTTTAAGCTTGATACATTTATCCTGGTGTTCTTTTATTTTTTTTTTTTTTTCATAATAAACTACCTATCCTATGTAAATTTAGGAAAAGATTAACTGCATTGACTTCGAATTTGAATCGAATCTATTGTAAATAATGGAAACAACTCGTAGCGTAATTCTTTCAGTTCGGTCGATGCAAAACCATTTTTACAAATGAGCGGGTTACATGGGCTAGGAATAATTATTTTCATTAATTACCGTTGTCATGTGATAAATTTTGTGCGAATATTTTGTGATTCGTTACGGTAGTTCGGGATTAAAGACAATTTTATTAAATGAAATGAAAATGATGCAAGAAATGTGTTTTATTCTTTCGAAAGATTCGCTTGAAGCGGTGTTAGATTGAAATTTAATAAACCGGATAAAAATCTTGAACTTCGCACTTCTAACCTGAACTGGGTCTGGAAATTTCAAAAAGTTCGTGTAACCTTAGGAATTTCATTAGTATCGATTGTCTGTCATCTATAGCAAAGTCATGTACTGCATCGGCCATTTTCTTAATAATTAGAAGTCCGACAAGAGGTTTACA
Organism: Glossina brevipalpis; assembly: GCA_000671755.1. Classification (NCBI taxonomy): domain Eukaryota; kingdom Metazoa; phylum Arthropoda; class Insecta; order Diptera; family Glossinidae; genus Glossina; species Glossina brevipalpis. The sequence goes on along the minus strand of KK351325.1, from coordinate 147,283 downwards.
TTTCTTGAAATACATTCGCATAATTAATGATCATTATTGTTTTTCTAATAGATTTTTTTTTATCTTATAGTTTTTTTTTATCTTATAGTTTTTTTTTTTTTTTTAAAGATTTTAAACACACTTTGTTCATGATTATAAACAATTTTTGTTATATTCGCCTTTATATTAAAATTGTAAAATTGTATTGTTAAACATAACGATTTCAGTTAGTTGATGAAGATCATGGAAATTTTTAAACTGACCTTTCAACTGGCGTTTAAGTTTGTTTACACTCTATCCTACATCAATAGACACTATAGGTTGTAAATTATACATTTTTATCTATTCGGGCTTTGGCTGTTAGGTAGACAATAACCATTTTATTCATTGCATGTCATTGCTTTTATTTTTATGGAGTTTCAAACCACTACCTGGAACTTTAGGTTTATGTGTTTGACATTTACGGAAGCGGAAGATGAAATATAATAAAAATATATTCATTTTAGGTTAATGTTATTGTGCACATTTTGCACATGTTTTCTCATATAGAAGATGACATTTCAGGATATAGTTGATTATATAGTTCCTTTTCTAATGCTCTAGAGTCCGTAAGATTTCAATTAGAGACAAGTAGCTATGAAAGCTTTGTTCACCAGCAAATATGTATAATATTACTATAATGTGGACGATAACGTCTACTCGTCTTTTTAAGTTAATGTACTCAGTTATATGTCCGAGTAATCATATAAAATTCTCATACTCTACCTGACATTGGTTTTCATAATTTTTTACATTGTGTAGATAAGATGTAAAGAAAGAAAAAGTGTAATTTATTAGAACATTAAAAACATGCATTTTAACCAATACTGACTGGTTTTATTTTCACGTAGTTTATAAAAAAGTTCAACCATGAATTGAAACTTTTTAATGCAATATAAACAAAATTCAAAAACCGAACGGTTTATAAGTGATCTTGTTTTTGTTTTATAAAACAAAGTTTTCTTTTTTGGGTTAAAATTAAAATATAGCAACAAATTAAATACTTTAAACAAGAAGAAGTGAAATGCTGATAGCTATCTAAACAACTTTTTGAAGTGCTTCGGAAAAAAGGCAACAGAAAATGGAAGAAGCATTTATTCCAGCGAAAGCCCTTTAGCAATGAAATGCTAAAATTATAAAATATTATATTATAACCAGAAACTAACTTTATATGTATTTGTCTCTCTCGTTGTCATGGCAGTGCAAAGCACACTATTCTAATATAGTAGTACATTAAACGCTATTTCAAGTAATATATCTGAAGTATTTTTTATGGTTTCTATTTTTGCAAAGACATTTTAAAAGGGGAGAGAGGGGGTAGAAGTGTTTGAATGCTTTGCTTTCTTTGATATTTAATTATTAAATTGAGAATAAGAAGTAAAAGTTCGACTGTAAAGAGTTGACGTGAGACTGTGGACTGACCATTATAGAGGGAGAGACAGTTATCTTTTATCGTTCACGTAACATTGTATAAAAATGGAATTTAATGCTTTATAAGCATCGAATAAACTTGGTGTATAGTATATAGCATAGATAAGAATAAGAAAAGATATATAGCATAGATAAGAATGATGCACACGTTTAGTGTTGAACGACTTAACTTATCGAGCGGGCGTACGCAAAATTACTTTTGCTTTCAAATTCTTAAATTGATTTGACAGATACTTATCTAGAATATCATAGAAATATTCAATATCGACTGTAAGTTATGGACAAAATATTAAGTCGACAAAGAAAGATTTTCTTTTTTCTTTCTTTTCTCTCTCTCTCTCTCTCTCTCTCTCTCTCTGTCTTTTACCCCTATTTTATATTCAAAGGTAAAAGTTTCAGGGAAAATAACGAAACGGTATGAAATCATGATGACATACTGACCTGACTGCAATAGCCTTAGTCCTTGTGTCCTTAAATAGTTGCAATAAAGATATACTAAGTTTGAGCGGACTAAGTTTCATGATTTAATTTATAAATTTATTGTGCTAAGTTTGGACTAAGTAGATTTATCTTTTATATCTTTCTTCATGTATAGGATTTTACAGGGAAAAGTAAGCTTTTATGTGGCAAGAAAATAAAACTTTATGTGTAACGCTACTTGTTCTACTGGGTAAATTAAGTTTGTATGATGTATGGAATAGACAGAATGATTCACCTTAGATTATGATATATAAACTTATCGGTCCGTCTATGCGCCCATCTATTTCAAATGTAATTTATTAAGTTCGTAAATTTGACGTAACGGACGTATAAACATTAAACAACACTTTTATGGTTAAACCAAATAAGAAAGCTCAATAGGAAAAGAAAATCGATTTTGTAGGCCGTCACAATGAAGCGTTACACTTCGATTCCGATTTGTCCTTACGTTGCTGCGTATCTTCAATAAAGCTTTTCTTAGTAGCACTAAACGAAAAATATGAGATATAAACGTGACAGGATAACTAAATGTTAAATGTTTATTCCCTCGATGGTATGGGACAGATACCCTCATTTTCTCTCTCTCTCTCTCTCTCTCTCTCTCTCTCTCTCTCTCTCAGGAAATATACATCAAATAATTCGTAACATTTATATATCCTTTGTTACTCACAACTTCGCTTGGCATAGTCAAGATCGGGTAAGTTGACAAACTGAAAACTCCACCAATCCGCTGGTTTTCAAATTTGCGATACCTATCTTAAGAATTGTAAATGTAATTAAGCTATAGGACAATCAGCCGGTAGTTACACTTTTTATAGAAGTAATGAAAAATAATATGAAACTGTCGATGGACTTAACAACTGTTGTTATTTATTTTTATACCCATCACAGAAGGATTGAGGGTATATTCTTTGCAACACCCCGAAGGGATCTCATATATTCTTGATCAGTCTTAAATTTAGAATCGAGTTAGGCATGTCCATTTGTCCGTGTGTCCATCTGTGGTAAAAATTCCCTCGTCCTGAAAAATGAATATATCGTCTTAAAACTTGGCAGAAACATTAAAAGCTCTTGCAATTAGTAGATTTTGACAGTGCTCTTGGCTCTTGGCTCTGTTTTCTTGGTCTCATAGATTGTGCAATAAGAATTTCCACCGTATTCCGTACCACTCCTACCCGATACTTTGGAGTATTGAAGTTTTGTTTTTCAATCTTTTCTTTGGGCTGAAGGTGGTGGGTATAAAAGATTCGGTACAACCGAGGACAAATTTGTTCTTTTAGAGAAAGTTTTGAAGCTGTAACGATAATTTCAATATACGGACGAACATAAGGAAGACGGATAAACATATGGCTCCGCGATTAATGTCGATAAACAATGTATGTATACGATAGACAACGCGGAGAATGCGAAGCCATTCGCTATATTTGTCTCTACAAGAAACGATTCCTTTGTATGACTGATTTGTAAATTGTGTAAAAGCAAGAAAGAAAATGACTGCAAAACAGCATGAGAAGCAAACTCTAATTATGCAGGTTGTTTGTGATAAATGAAACCTGTCAATTTTGAAAACATTTGAACACTCAGCACAAATAAATACCAAAGTACAATTTATGGTTTACCGGACCAGAGATCGGACTTGGATCTTTCGATTCAGCGCTGAACGGCTTAACCGTTACACTACATAATATAATAAAAGCAACACGTGTTACGCTATGAATTGTTGAAAACAGATGCTGCACTTTACAATTTAAAAATGTTTTTATAAATTTTTAATAATTCTCGACACATTTGTTTTTTTTTAAATAAATATTTTACGAAAATTAGAAGTAAGTTAATAAAAAAACAAATGTTTTCTTAATAAGAAAGGTGCTGGGTCGTTAATTGCTTTTTAAAAAAATTATAATAACATTTTTTTGAAAAATACCAATAAATGTTTAAAACATATGTGAAAAACTTCTTCTAATGAATTGTTTAGTCTTTCGTAAATAAATTTAAAATTTGATTGTGTTCATAAATGTAGCATTATATCCATTGATAAAGAATATAACGCAAACTAACATTTTTTTTTTTTTTTTTTTTGATGCTAAAAAATTTTCTTTTTGCTTAATACATGAAATTGCAGCCAAAATTTCATTTGATTTCGATATCTATTTAATCTTCTTCAACGCTAATGATAATTTATGATCATTGCAAACTTCTTCAAAAGCAATACATTTATATATCTCAAGCAAAATTTCAGATCGGCCACGGTACTGCATGTAGATCCTATCCATTGCAGTTGTAAAGGCGGGAGTTATAAGTGACTCGTTCGTTTTCAATGATGGCCGCTATCGCTTACTTGCTCATATACTCCATTCCTTTATCTCTTTCTAAAGCTGAACAATTAAATTAAAAAATTATTTACGCTGCATATTTGCGTTTAAAAGGAAATACTTCTGTGTATTACGTTTTTCTTTTAAATAAATTAAATGAAATTATCATAAAATTGCAAGCAACCCTGGTCCATATATTATATTACATTACAACGTATACAATAAATATATGCATCTAAAGGATAGTTTCTCTTTTACTATTGTTAGCGATTCACGCTATTTAAATTTATTTAATTCAAATGATTTACTCATTCTTTGTTGCTACGAAACTATAAAATTAAATATGATGCAATTTGCTTACTGAGGTGATATTGGTAAACACAGAAAATAACTAGCGCGGCTTAAATGGTAGATTTTTTTAAAAGAATTCTGTTAATATACTTCCGGTATCTGTTTTGTATTATACAAAAAATATATATATATATATAAATAGATTAATAAAAAAATAAAAAAATAAAAAATAAAATAAAAACGCCACAGATATGTACAACAATTCATAACGATTAACACTTTACATCACGTTTTTTACATTCTTTTTTTTTTTTTTTTTGTTTTTATTTGTTTACTCACGTAGAGCTTGTTGTGAACACTAATAATATTCTGCAAACATGCTACACAAATGACCCCAACTGGGGCATTTAAAGAAATTTTCTATTTACACTACATGCTTTGCAAAGATTTTCTACATCTCAACCATTGAAAGCGATGAGAAGACGAGAAGCTACAAAAAAAAAAATGTTAGCATTAATCACAATATACATACGGAGTAATTTTGACGCAGTTTTTCCTCACATATAAAATTGATTAACTTGTCTGTACTCCCGATCGCACTATAAACATTTCATATAAAAAAAAAAAAAAAATTATGTTCAAATCCACTTGAAGTCATGCATATACAAAGCGTGTTGAAAACTTTATATATATACATGTATATATATAATTTTTTATTATAATTATTAAACAAAAAGATTTTTGATTGTTAATTATCGTATGGAAGAAACAAAAAATAAAATGAAAGATGATATATTCGACATGAAATAAAATTCTTGAAGTCTACACTAGAAGTCTAGAGATTTCTCTTTTCCTCATAAATCCCTTCAAAAATGTTACACAAAACCTAAGTAAACATATTCGTTTCATGCGAATAAGAACTTACGGGAGACCAACTTCTATTTATTTATGAAATCAATTAATTTTTTCTTTACACATAACATTTTCGTAGAATATATTTTTGTTGAGGTACAAGAAATAAAATTTTTAAAGATCTTTTCTCCATAAATGCTTTAAAAAATGTTACACAAAACTTAAGTAAACATATTTGTTTCGTGCGAGTAAGAACTTATGGGAGACTTTTTCCTATTTATTTATGAAATCAATTATTTCAGAAAATCAATTAATTTTTTTTATATGCAACATATTTGTACAATATATTTTTGTTGAGGTACTTATAATAATAAATTTCTGCAGAAAAGAAGCAAAAACGAATATCTAGTGAAGGACATAGAATTCCTTGAAAAAAATTAATTTAAAAACAAGTGAAAACATTGCATTTGCAAAAGGTCGACTATTACATACCCTGAACTACTTCGCCTAATACAATCTTTCATTTATTTTCACATATCAAAAATGTTCACAGTCGCCCTTCGATAAATAAAGCATTATCCGTTGAGAGACCAGTCGCGTCAGTTATTAGTGTATAAAATTTCGTCAAAACATCTAAAAAAATTTCAAAATGTAAGTTGAACACAAAAATCGAAGGGCAGACATCAGACAAACAGTCGCACGAACGAACAAACAAGCATAAATCAATTCCGAAAAAAATTTTCATTTAATTGATAAAATAAAATGCAAATATACGTCCATTTAAACGTTATATACCCTGTATAATAAGCAGTGCAGAGTATAAAAAGCATCGGATTTAAATAAAAATTGTTTTTTAAATTTGGGAAATGTTTATAAAACATGCGTTATAAAATCGCTAAAATTCGAATCGTGGAAAAATGTTACGTTCACTATAGAAATTTGAAGTCAACCGTTTGGGAATTGAAAGCATAAGAAATACGGAGAGTTGTAAAAACATATTTTCGATAAAAATGCAATAAAAATTTTAAATAATAGATTTTCAATAAGATTTTTGATAAATCAAACAAATTTTCCGCAGTTGGAGCGAAGAGAACAGCCGGCAAACGTTAGGCAGACAGCAGATAAATAGAAAGCCAACAGAATAGTATTTCAAAGTAATAAATGGACAAGTGATGATCAGAATGGATGCGAAAGTAATGAGGTTTTCAAATGGTCAAATTTCGGAGGGATAAATGATTAAAATAAAACAGATTCCGATATGCAGGGGAATAAAATTTCTGATACAGTGATCCTGTGACGTTCAGCCAAATCAAGTTTAGGTGAATAACGACTTAGGCTGAGGAAATTGTTCTCTCGTACTTTTATTATATCATTTTAACACACATGTGTCGGTAAAATTACTTCTTTTATATCAGATTTCGAATTTAAACTGTCGTACCAATCTTTGACGTGCTCATATAAAAGTGCGACGATGAAAATGTTTTAATCACCGCACTCATATGCCCTTACGGCTTTAAGCTTCATACAATATTTTACAAGCTTTTCAAATTAAGATGTTTTTTCTTGAAGAGAATTCCGAAATATTTAAGGAAAAACTTATCACTCCACTCAAGTTCGGGATATTCGTCAGAATAGTTTACTATTGCAGTTGGCGAACCTGCCTTCGATGGTTGGCATTTATAATGTGTTCGCACTTTCTTTTAAACAATCATTTCAGACGTCGTATATACATATATACATCGAATAAAATGCCAAAACTTGGTAGTCAATGGCAACAGTTTCTCCGAGAAACTGCTTTTTTTTTTACTTGCTATAGAGAATTTGGCGAACAAAACTAAATCCCGATCAATTTTAAATATATCCGAATAAAAGGGAAACTCTTAAGCTTAAGAATGTTACTAAGATTTTTATACGAAATAAGAAAAGTTAATATTCCTCCCGGTGCATTTAAATCTATTCTTTTTTTTATTTCTTTTCTTTTATAGTTTATGGTTTGTACCCAATGATAAGTTTTTTTTATTCCTTTACTGCTTGTACTTTGGTACTGAAGTAAACTTTTTTTTTTAAGGAAACTCTTAACAATTTCTATGAACAAGAAGTTAAAGGAAAATTCAATCAACAAAAAAATCTTTTTCTTAAGAAATAGTTTATATGTTTCTATAACACTTTTTCTTTTTCTTTTTAATGTTAAAAAGTGTCTGTGTTTACTTTCAATTAAGTACGGAAATGTGCACTTAACAGCTTCACACGTTAAAAAATGTATTCCTTTTTGAATGTTTCAAAGGAAGAAAATCCTTTATTAGAACTTCGTCTTTCTTATGTACTTGAACGGACTTTGTTCTGTTAGTTTTCTTTTATTATATTTATTTTTATTAATAACATTTATTAAGGATTTTAATAATTTATTTTTTAATTTTATTAAAATTTTACTTTTCACTAGACACGAAATCACTTTATTTTCGTTTATTTTCTTCAAGTCCTTTCATGTCATTACAACTAAAGCGGCGTCTCTGAAAACCCATAGCCTTTGTCTGCGTGTCAGAGAATCTCCTTTTTGCTGAAAATTTCCGTTGAAATAAAATTTCTCTTCTATATTTATAGATGATAACAATAAAGTTTTGCTATGACATGCTATTGTTAACATTACTTTGCTAAAGGTTTTGTTGAACTTATTTCTATACCTATACTGTGTGAGAAGCAAAATACTTGTACTGGCTGACAAATTCTTTATAATTTAACAATTGAGAAAACTAAATTGGCGTTACGTTGCATCAGGCATATCCATAAACATTCTCTTTCTTCTCCTTTTAAGTTATTATCGCCGACCATTTCATATATAGGGCAGGTTGTCTTCAAAGCCGATTGAATAAGAATAGATTTGATAGAACCGTTTATACGATCACTCTTAAATATAACGTTCGATTTTGAAAAAGATGTTATAAGCATGACCGCGATAAAAAAAAATAAAACTATTAGTGTATCGGCAAACTAAACTAACTAACTGATGTGATAAATTTCGATATGAGAGAACCCCCGTTTCCATATATAGCAAGAACATAAAATATTTTGCAATAAAAATCGGTTGATAAAAGTAATTTCACATAGATTTGAACTTATTTAACAAATTTGGACTACGCAGATATATTTATTGCACCCCACCACATTAAAGAATTCTCATGAAAAGTGAACCTTTTTATGTGGTAACAAAGCGCACTTTATGTACTTTATGACAAAAAATAGGTGAAAAATAATACGATCTTTGACAAGAACATTAATTTTACTAAATATGCATCACGTTAGTTTACGTTTAAGGTTCCCCGCCATATAAAGCTTATAAAAAGCATTTACATGGAAACATGTGTAAGCATAACAAAGGCTTATTTTTAGATATTTTATCATGAAAATAAATGAAGACATGAATTAGGTCGAAGTGATATCAAGTGTTTAATGAGATCAGCCTTGCACAACTATAATGTTTTTTTATAGTCTACACTTGTTTTATAATCTATATGAGCTTAACTAAATAAAATATGTGGAACTTGTTATTGTCTTTTGTCATTTTTCTGCCAAAAGCTATTGTGCCATCATTGTAGAAGTTCTGAAAGTCCCGGATGAAAATTGAAATGAACTAGTTCTTATAGGCCTCTTCTGATATCAGCTTTACATCATTAGGAGAGTTCTGAAAATAGCGAGGTTCGGGATATTTGATGGACGAGCCAAAACTTCGCAGACAAACTCTTCAATTCTTGTCGAGTCATTAAAGATGTTGCTTGGTCTGATATCACCGTGATTAAAGACCACGTCTTCCTTATTGATCAGTTCTGAATGATTCATCTCAGTTGCGCATTTTAAATGTATTGTATTCCTTGTTAGCAGTAGAGAACGGAATCGTTATTCTGACCGGGCTGGAGCTTCTTATGATGTACGATTTCCATCCGGTTCCATCAAATGCAAAGGCACCGCATTACGTTGCATCAAACCGTTTACCATTCTTAGTGCAGCTTTATCCCTCTTCAACTATGATGTTTCCTGCACAGTATTCCTTTCGTATCCAGCCTTGTTCAAATTGTGCAACATTTTTCTTTGGTCGAGGTTCAGTTTCCCATAAGATTAAATCCTCAATTTTTTATTAAATTTCGTCGAATTTATCAATGATTAGTCCTATTTGTAGGCAGACCGTACTTTATTCTTTTTTTACCTTTTCGTGTTTTTTATGGAAAATTCGAGTATAGCTGAAAAAAATTTTCGTACTTGTTTTTTTATTCATAATAAATTTCGTATTTCTCAATCAGTTTACCAGCCAACGAGTATTATTCAGTTAGTTTTTACACCAATTAATATCATCAGTCATTGTGTCTTCAAGTTTATTAGGTCAGCCAGTTAATCATTTCGTTATGTAGCCAGCTTAACAGATTGACTATCCGGGAGATTGGGAGGCTGACAGATTGAATACTTAAGAGATTGATTAGTTCACACAGTGATTAGTTGACAAACTCACCGAGTGGCAGATTGACCGAGTGGCAGGTTGACCGAGTGACAGATTCACTAACTAACCGACTGAGAAGCGAAGTAAATTGTAAAGATCTTGTGAAGAGGATGGTTTTTCGAACTCTTTCCCCATTAAGAAACGCAGTAATAACGAAACTCTCATATTTATGGTACAGAACTTAAAGGCTAGAAAGAGTTCAAGGTTTAACTGCTAATGCCCGGCGACGAGAAGCTTGTGGATTGTTGAAGGAACGGAGGACGGAGACAACACGTCTCAAAATAAGCGGGCTTCGCTTGTCGATGGTTCACTGCTTATTTCGTTGATTTAAAGTGAGTCGTCGAATAGTAAATGCAGCTTTTTATCAGATCAGCTTTTCAGTAAAAATTAACTCTTCAATGAATTTGTTCTTCTATAGTACAAATGATTGGATGTTGAATCTTGCTCTGCTAAATAATGTGATTGAAATAAATAAAAATCGAAAAAAAAAACACTAAAAACTTACACAGAAGTCTCGGGAACTATTTTTACTTAACTAAACCAAAGAGTATTCTAAGCATTTGCAAATTCGTAAACTATTGTTAACAACTATTTAATGCAATATATGTGAAAGTTTTGTGTTTTTGCAATAATAATAAACATAAAAACAATCATAAAACTTTTAAAGAAAAAAAAAGTAAAAAGAAAAAAAGAAAAGAAAAGAAAAGAAAAACTCGGAAGTAATATTACTTGCAAATTTAGGAAAACACACGAGCACATCATTCGTACATGTGTGCAAGACACACACTCTCTCTCTCTCTCTCTGTGTGTGTTAAATAAAACAATAATCTCTAAAGATTTGATGGCAAACTCTATAAAATGCAATTCAAAGACAATATCAAGTGTAAAGAGAGAATAAAGGAGCATGCGACTATTAGAAGAAAAGTACACACAAATACAGATTGACTTTCTTTCTTATAAACATAAAACTAAAGCATAGAGCATATGGTCACACAAACAAATATTACCATATCTACACACATACCTACATACATACATATATACATGCATATACGCCTCGGTAAGTGGGTAAGTGGGAAATTTTCAAATCAACTAACTAACTTACTAACGGAAAGGGTGTAATAAAGTGACAGTAAAGAGGTTTCTTTTCAAAGTCATTTTATAAAAGTACTAACACACACTATTGAATGTACACACACTTACTTACTTACTTAATATATATGGAAGTGAAAGCATAACATATATGAAATGAAAAAAAAAAAGAAAAAAAATATATAAAGTTGTGAACATTGATATATAAGTCACTGTCATTGTTATTCTTATTTTTATTGTAGATAAATACACATATATTGGTAACGCTGGCTACAATTTCCTCAGTTTCATTTGAGTTGCATTCATTCCTTGTTTATTTGAACATAAAATATTTTACAAAAAATGATTTAAGTGCATTTCAAAAATTGCAAATATTTGTTTTCTTCTTTTCTTTTCTTAAGCTTTGAACTTTATTTTTTATTTTTTATTTTCTTTTTTAATTTTTTTTTTTTTTTTTCATATATATACTTATGTATAAATATTCATATTTCATACTATATATTCTAAACTACTACATATTCTAAAAAATATTAAGCCATTAAATGATAAAATTTGCAATAAATTGATTGTTATTAAAAATAAATCACACACATGTTATATTATATCAAATACCACTTATTCAGTAAAGTTTGTTATCCTTATAGAAAAAAAATGTAAAATATGTAGATCGAGAACTTTTGTTTCCTAAAAAAAAATTGTTGCGTCATGATTTTTCAGATTTCTTTTGGAAGTCAATTAAAATATCTTATTCAGAACGTTTTAAAGAGATAGACTCTATGAATAATAGTCTACCAGGTTTTGCATTAAACAGTGCAGTTATGAAAATGATCATTGCCCGACATTCTACAGAAACCAACTTGACTTCAGTTAATGATACATTACAGCATTAAATGGTAAAGTAGAGTACGTAGTAAAAAGCCCGTTTTAGTTCAAAATATTAGTCAAATACATCTGATTGGAAACTGAAAATCGGTTCGTAGCTTTCTATGAATATACAAAAGAGTATTATCCTAACTAATAATCCACAAATATTGTTCACAAGCATTTAGACTTAAACTGTTCGAACTTTTAATAATGGGCTCTATGATTAGCACGTTATTGCAATTGTGCTTATAGTATAGAAAATATGAATTATTCAGTGATCGGTGAAATTTCAAAATATGTTCAAAATATTTGCCGTTCTAACGGTTTCCTTTGAATGCTAAATACAATCGGATATAAAGCAAATATTTGAGGCTTCTAAACTCACAACCTGATCTTCTTCCAATCATGATCATGTGTTTTACTATAGATGATGCTATAGATTTTCTAGTCTTCGCGCAAGATCACCTTTGCGTATATTGTTCACAAAGATTTTTACAGATGAAAGATCTTTAATTTGAATCAGATCATATAGTAGTCAGTTTTTCTCAATTACTATAAAAATTATTGTGCGAATATCATCCACTTTGATTTTGGATGATCATCATCATGATTAAACATTGATGTTGTGAAAACGAAAATGATTTAATAAATTTCTTTTTTGTTAGTGTTATTTGTGTACTTAATTAAGTGAAACAATATTGAAGAAATTTTACTTATCTCTAGAACGTCGTATCTTACATCTGATTATAAAAATTGTAGCTTAACATTTAGAATATCATTTCGGCTGAATTAAAAAAATGTCGATGAAAGAGCAAGCATCCATTAATTGGTAGTCTAAGAAATACTAAGCCTCCACATGACTTACAACGCTATACTCGGGCAATTGAGGTAAACAAACATTATTAACGTGTTGTAAGGCTCCATATTATTTAGACTATGATGTTTTTTTTTTTATCGATTCGCATAAAGCAAAGAAAACTACGACTGCTTTACAGTTAAGAACAAATTTCATTTTGTTGAGAAAATATTATCATTTAAGTTTATTCTTCAAGTAGATCGCTAGTTGGAAGTTAACTGCATTCACATCATATAATCTTACATATATATAATATATATATATATATATATTTTATATAAATATATACATCTTGTATATATATATGTTAATATCTTTATACAGACGAATTGGTATTTGTATACTTATGCCGAGTTAATATGTAAATTGTAAAAGTTTAAATTGTATAACCACATATGATGATTTCCTCTGGCTAGATATATACAGCTTTTCAGCTCAGCCCATTTCGGTGCGGCTCAGCTCAGACAGTCAATTCATTTCGCTGCCTCGCTTCCTCGCTGTCTCGCTTCCTCGCTGCCTCGCTTCCTCGCTGCTTTGCTTGCTCGCTGCCTCGCTGCCTCGCTGCCTCGCTGTCTCGCTTCCTCGCCGCCTCGCTCCCGGCTGCCACGCTTCCTCGCTGCCTCGCTGCGTATCGCTTCGCTTCGTTCCGTTCACTTTCATTTATTCATTCATGTTCTTTCTTATATATTCATTTGTTTATCATTAAATGCGTTGATTTATTTTACCCTGCCTCGGGGAGTAAGAGGGCAAGCAGAACAATTTTACAAGTAAAAATGCTATATACATATATAAATATATATATATATAAAGTGGTATATATGTATATTTTCTATCTTACTTTAACAATGTGCGAACAAAAGGAAAATTTCATTTCGACTTAAGTTTGATAGCAATGAAAATTTTTCATGGGGATTTGATTTTCCTCGAAGCTCTTAACAAAATAAGCAAAAAAGAAATGTATATGTTTAACTTATTTTCTAAATTTTTTAAGGCTTTGCTTTTTAAACTTTTTATTTTCATTTCTCTAAATTTTTTTTGTTTTTCTTTAAATTTTTTTTTTTTTTTTTGTATTATGAAGAAGGTATCTATCTATCTATCTATATAACTCTCAACACTCCCAACAGCAAACAACAGAAGAAGAAATTCGTTGGCCATAAATAGTGACGGCCTAACAGTCACACATAACCCAGCTCTAACGCAAGCCATAATTTATAGTATGACATGCACTAGTCATCAAATATTTGCCACTGTCACACATTTGTATGTATAGACGGCAATAGGAACAACAATCGCGCATTTGTCCGTTTCACCAATTTCCTCTACATTGCTTTTTCGAAAGCGAGACAGAGAGAGAGAGAGAGAGAGAGAGAGAGAGAGAGAGAGAGAGAGAGAAAGAAAACAAAAGGCAAACAAAAACTATATACTTTTTCATCTGGAAATATGTGTGCGCGGCTGTCGTCACTGATAAAAAAAAAAACTGACCTTACTCTGCGCGATTTTATACGATTCCATAAACCTATGAGTTGGAAGCTTAGGTGTAAAACTGTAGGATTTACATACATGTGTGCGTATGAGTTGATGAGGATTTAATGATTTTTTCATTTTGAGTCGTCATTGTTGGAGGATTTGAATTTACTTTTTTGCTTTTTGTTTTTGTTATCTTCGCTTATAAACATACACGCATAGGATGGGGATACGATAGAAATATATATAACTTTAATGCCAATGTGCTGAACATGACATGTATTATGAAAGAAGTAAAGTTTATGAAAGTTATGTAAAAAGTAAAGTTTACGAACGTTAAACATAACATTTGTCTTTGATCGTCACCTTAAACTAAAAGTCATCATCAGCCTCATACTAAAAGTCATGAATTATTACTTAAAAAGTTTTTAATAAAATTGAACCGATGTCCACTCATCGTTTTTTCGTCATTTTCTTCTTTTCTCTTAATCGGCCTATCTGTACTTATTGTTCGAAATCTGAAAGTTGGTAAAAGTACATGCACTCTACTTTACTTATCAAACGAATAAAGATTTAAAAAATGTGGAAGAAAATGTTTTTATCTCGTTATCTTCTCCTCTTCACCTACCGTCTACTACATATGTTACTACTGGATATTTAAGGTACCGCGAAATACATAGCCTGTGTTCCTCTGCCACCATATTTGTTGGTGAAATTCTTAAAATTTCAGAAAATCTTATATCTATTTAATTGCCCACCAGCGAGTGCCACTATGTCAGTCCTTTACTATTGGTAATCCATGCATCTCAACAGACTCTTCATGTGATATGCCGCCTTATTCATCTATTAGACTTCTAAAACGCGATCCGGTCCCTTTATGTATTTATCTGTTTATCATTTTTGATTAGAATTTTTAAGAATCTTAAAACTATATTCTGTCCACTAGTCTATCCTCAAAGATCCAAATGCACTTACCAACGTCCCTCTTCATGTCCATACCTATCGTTGAATTTTCAAAATAACCACCAACATCATCTAGTGCATTTAGACGGTAGTATTGTTTTATGTTCACTAATGTTCTTGAGCAGATTCTTGGGTGTGGACGATATTTTGATTTAATAAGAGGTGGAATTTTTCAAAAATTTATAGTTTCTTAGTACGATAAAGATATTAGAGTTAATCTCAGTGAGACTAATTAGTAATTCTAGAACCTGCATCCGTTTGTTGTAAATTAAGAAAGAAAGAAGGAGAGAAAGAAAGAAGGAAAGAAAGAAAGGAGATAAACCTTTTAGTTAACAGCCTAATGAAATTATTGCTTAACTAAACAAAAACCTGTGATAATTGAGATAAAAAAAATAAGCTGAGATAAGAACTAAACAATAATCTGATGATGTACTAATAAAATTCGATGAGATTGACAGCAAAATAATCAACAAACTCAATAATAAACTAATTAACATTAAATAAATGGAGCACAGAAGAATAGGAAAAGAAACAAAAAAACAAAAAAACCAAAAAAAAAAACAAAAAAGAATCTTCGAAAGTTTCACATGATTTTGTGCTTTCGTTCCATTTCGTTAAATTTTTATTCAGAACATTAAATCTTACATGAATTTTAAGTACGCAGACACAATTAAATTAGTTTTATTATTTACAATTCCGAATGGTTCACGCAATTGCCCTCTTAAAGTATACTCGAGAAAGTTATAAGTTTAGTTAAATAATTACTTTTCGTAAAACTTTTTAATCACTTACACCACCAAGTGTGTGCTGGTGCATGGCACAAACAAAAGCGCAACGGAAACCTAAAGGAGCTTAACTTATCCCATTGAAAGGCAGTTTTATTTCTCTAAGATGTTTTTGAAGGAAACTCTCTCTTACATAAATATTTAATTTACCATTCACTCGTTGGCTCCATTAAAACGATGTCAAAAATTTTCATATTTAAACGAACTATTAAGGTTAGAATAGTATTAATATAGAAAACTTAGTACCTGAGACCTAAGTCTGAAGTGTTATAGAGATTTGAAAACTTTGACGACAACATATTTAACATTTCATGTTAAATTATTTGAAAAATTATGATGAATTTGTACCTTTGAAAAATATTCATAAAATAACACTTAATATTGTGTGTGAATTTCAATTTAATCATTTTCGCGTGTAACTAAAATTTGTAAAAGGATGTAAAATTGCATTTGCAATACTTCCCGCGGATAGTAGCATTAATTTTGTCATTAATATTTAGCAAATATTATGTACTGCTCACTAGAAGATTCCTAATTACCTATATATACTCTTGATAAGTATGAATGGCGGATTCACCTTAGTCATACACCTCTGTCAGACCAAAGAAATCGTCATTACAAATTCAATGTTCAATAAATAGTTTGCCTGTTCTTATTTTCTATTTAAGCCATTCAGGTCATTAAATTGAAATGAACCACAGTTATTACCTCAAAGGAAAAAATAAAAGCTTGAAAAAACGGTAGAAACCTCTCGCATTCTAAGATTCCAAACCATCAGAAGAAGTATGTATTTATTCTTAGAGTAATAAGGGTCCCACGAAAGGTTGTAATGCTGTCCGTCCTCGTTCCCAAAGTTCTATAAAAGGAAGTGAAGATCATTTACGTAGCATTGAAGATAACTTCATTACTCTTCGAATCTCAAATCAAAGCAATTAATCCAGAATCTTTTCAGAGTTCTTTTTTTCTTACCTTTCTTCTCTTCTTTTTTTCAATACCTTTCTTTTATCTGGAAAAAATTTCTTTTGTAAAGACTTGTTTTTTTCTTCTCAAAACAAATAATTAACAAATTGTACTAAGCTATTGTCGATAATGTTTCCTTTTGCTTTACAGTGAGTTTTAATTAATTAATTGCAATGAAGAAAATTACGATGTTAATAAAAAGAAAACATTTAAATTACGCATTTGGAATCGTCTTGCGCAATTCAATATGATGTTCCTTGAAGCGAAGAAGTATTTTAATATTTTTGTATTAAATTTAAGTGAATACAACACAACTGTAGTGAAATTTCCTTATAACATATATATATATATATATATAACCGATATGTTATTGATTTGTAAATTCTGCTCACAAAAACATAAGTTTTACATGAAAACATTCATTTCAATATAAGATAAAAAAGGATGACTTTTTACATCAAGTAATTATTAATATCTAAAGTAATACATAAAAAATTACTCTATTCTCTCGATGCTTGGGAAATCTTGGGAACAGTTATTAACAATATCTCGAACAATCTTATCAACACTAATGTCCTATAATTGTCATCATTTTCATGTTCGATGTGCACTATAGACAACTTTGTTCAAAAATTCTTTAATAATTTTGTTGCTTCTAAGAAAAATCTGTTGTGTTACCAGAACAACAGATATCACTTTGACTTCACTTCACTTTGCGTATATGGATGGATATATGGATGAATTGTTTTTAAGAAGATTTTTAAAAAAATTAAGTACTAAAAATATTGGAGACTTTCCTTTAGTTCCGGAAATATTCTCAAAAGATGTAATCAATTTTCTAAGAAGAAACCCTTCCAAGCGAACTATATACTACGCACTATGTGGCTTAACATCTTATTAGCGGTTGTTTTGAGGGCTTAAAACTCTGGTGTTTATTCCAGGAAGTGACAAGGATTCTGCATTGTTATAGTGGATCATAAATCAAGGTCAGATATCTTTTTTACTCCTTTTTCTTTGTTGCATAAAACATGTGCGCGGTAAACAAATGATTGAACATTAATCAGAATTAATCGCTTTATGGTCATCTCATGTCAATGTGGCGGCATAAATCCTTTTTGTGAGGGAAAGCTGCGGCTATATTTTCTCTTTAAAGCGTGCGAAACGCACAAATCTTTTGTATGATATTTGGTTTGTCTTGGAAAATTCCTTCACGCTATAGAGACAATTTGCTTTTATATTCATATTTTTAATGCATCAATACATGATATAAAAATTAATCACTTACGTTATGATTTAAATTTAAAAAAAATATACATATTTTGTTTTTAATTTTCATTATACTATTTGAATTCTTATGTTAACACGATTACAGATCTACGACAAAAAACAATTGTCCCATTCATTGCAATTTGTCAGTTAATTGATATGCTATCCAGATTTGTTAATTTTTACTTTTCTTAATTTTCTATCGTCTATCTATCTATCTATCATTTATTATGATTATTTTTTTAGATAATTTCGAAGAAAAAAAAAACAAAGCAAATCCAAAGTTATATTCGAACGCTTATAGTACAATTTTTAATTGCACTCGATATATCGATCGTATACCGTATCTTATATACCGTACATTGTACTTATTTCAAGTCATATCTTGTAAATAATTTATCTACAAACTTCGCATTCTTTGGTTAAAAATATTTATCCATTATATATGGATACCCAGATTGATTTCGCTCATTTTTCAACTTTTGAAATCGTCCGAATTTTAGGAAAAATTAAAGATCAAATGTATTCTGTTATATAAAGTTTAGAGTGCGTTTTTTTTTTTTTTTAATTACGAAAGAAAGCTCAATTCTCCATTCGATATATAGGTTTAGATATAAATTTTACAATTCATTATATATGGTATTGTATTTCGTTTATAAAATTGCATCGGTTCTTAGACGGTTAATCAAAGTAAAAACTGTAATTGGGAATTTCGCCTTACTTATGCGTATATTTTCTTGAATTTTTGCCAGAGTTTAATTTTAAAAGAATTTTAATTTTCAGATAAAATGAAACAAAGAGAGATTGAATCGAATAAATTTATCAAATTTCCCATTTCCGGTGAGAGTAATAAGAACAAAGAGAGAAAGATTAAATTCGACGAGCAGAGAAACGAACCAATCTTCATTGCTCGTCCTGATTGAGAATACACATATTTTATGGCCTCTCCCACTCGTAATGACTTTAGCAAATCTAATATATTCCCTGTGATTGATAAGCCAAAAAAAAAAGCAAAAACTGAAGTTACCGAAATATTTTTTTAATGTAAACGATATTTTCGGACAAACAAAACACCAATTATAAAATGTAAATTATAGTTTATGAAATAATTAAAATGTTAACTAATTTTACAATCTCCTTTTTAAATATGTTAACCTAACTAAGCCTTAGATATAATTCCATTGATTGGTTTTTGTGTTTTGAAGAGGCAGGCTTTAATTTTGTTACTTAATAAAAATAACCAATATTATTGTTTCATTTTGGTTATTGTTCTCTTGTTTTTTTCTTCTCAATTTTCTTTTTGTTCTTTTGCGACTTCAATTGCTTAACAAAGTGCACGTTGAATAATAACTTTGACAAAGAAGGGATACCATATATCCATTTATCTTACTATAAAGCGAACGCTGTTAGCGTAATCCATATTTGCCTATATGTGTCTGTGTGTGTGTATGTATGTATGGGTATGTATGTACGTATGTATATATATATATATATATATATGCGTGTGTGTATAATGCTATATTACATATTAGTTTCTTCTATACAATCAGGTGATTAATTTGCATATAAATGATTGCTATTATAAGAAGAGAAGACTTACTATGGAGTTGTTTCGTACTTCAAGACTACTTTGCCATAATCAGGGATAATACCACTAAGTAAAATGCAGGCGCACGCATAAACACATCGCATATATATATACACATGTATATATACATGTATATCTATGTGTGTGTGTGTTTATGTGTGTGCGCATGTGTATATATGTACACGTACGCTGTGCAAAACGTAGCATATACGTACATATATTTATATATATAAATATACATATATCTATCTCTTAATCTTCTGTTTTGGCAGTTTGTTATTCATATGTAAAATAGATTCACACACACCTATCTAAGGATAAACAGTAAGTGTACACAAAAATGATTCTCTATTATACACTTATAATGGCCGGACAAATGTGAGACCGAACAACAATGATTTATAGCAATTGTGCAATTATCCTTAACATCAACATTAATCATGTTTTAGTTCTCAAAAGTAAAGCAAACCAAAATCTTCTACGGCAAACAAATACACACAAAAACTGCATTGGATATCAGACAAAAGTGTAAGAGATACCAAATGTTTATTGGTGTGAAAGTAAGTAACTCGTCTGATGTATATATGCATATTGATGTGTATGTGTATGCGTTAGTATAGCTTTTATTTAAAAAAGAAACTTTTTGAATAATAGTAGAAAATTTATATTAAATCATTTTACCATATGTGGTGAGCATTCCGTTATGATCCCTTTTGCTAGTCTGTTCATGTCTGTGATCAATTGCAAATTGATTTTGTTACAAGTTTCTATTGTTGACTATCGGTCTGTCTACTAATAATAAGCAATCAATAACAAAAAATAGGAAATTTTGTAGAAATTTCAAAGGATTTATATTTTACATAAATTATCAACGGATATAAACGATTATTTAAATTCTAGACAGGCATCCATTGAATGCAAAGACAAAGTTGAACAAATTAATCCAAGATGTTTGATTAAAAAAACAAAAAAAGGTCATTAACTATTGAAATGAAAACACAACATGAAAAGAATACAAAAATACAAAACAAGGTGCTCCGAGTTGAATTGAAATTTTAGTCTTCTGATAAGGTAGAGTTTTTATTGGATGGTAAATGTTAGTCAATAATCAAAGAGGTATTCATCATCTTTTTTTTTTTTAATTCACTGTACGATATGCTACACCACAATTATTCCGATAGTTGTAGAGAGAAACTGGTCCAGTGAACAGTGGGCACCAAGCAATCTGATTATAAGGCAAATTCTTTCTAACAATCAGTGATCATGAAAACGTGTGAAATCTCATATCAAAAGTACCTGAGGGCTCTTTCTAAACTTTATCTCATTTTTGTGCGGCCATTACGAAGCACTGGGTTATCCAATTAACGATCTCCGCAGAAATTATTAGAAGAATTGGAGAATTAAAGAGAACCTAATAATCCGGCCATCATGTCTATGCTGTTATTCTACTGATAATACCTCTATACTTACATTGTTAAATCATATGCTATCTAAAGATATTGTCCACGTTTATTTCTGCATATTACCATTTCTATCTTTTCTTGGTTCTATGCGCTGACACGCCAAAACGCAATGTGCTTAAGAAGTTATGCGTAAAACTTATTCGGTCGCGTGCCAGCACTATTATCGAAATTAATATTGCTTTAGAGCGTACGGGCTAAAATTTGGCTGATGCTTAAAGTTAGTAGTAAAATACTGAGTTATAGAGATGACTAAAGTTTACATATTTTGCGCAGAAGAAACAAATTCTACTATTTATAAAGAAAATATGGATGAGATTTTTATTTCTCAATAATTCTTTGCTATCGAGTCTTTGGATATTAAGATCGCACAAAAGAAATTTCGATGTGCTCTTCTCCTCCATCCTTTTTACAGCCTCAAATATGTGATACATAAAGCAGTACAACTGAGAGTATGAGGAACAGAGATATAGATGAAGATGGCAAGAGAGAGAGAGAGACAGGGAGAGGGCGAGTAGAATGAAATTTAATCTTCTAAAATTATCCACATTTTGTTATAAATGATTTAATTTAAACATTTTTTCCTCACTTAATTTTTTATATATCTTATCAACGATGCGTACTGCTTTTGTATATTAAGCAAATAAAAGATTCCTAGTTTCATGTTACCCCTAAAAGCATGCTGCACTTTTTTGTTATTATTTATTTAAAACGCTTATTATGACATTGTTTACGTTATGAGAATCTTAAATGTAAAAACCAGCCCATACTATCCTAACATACACGTACTCGTATACAGAATTTTGAATCACTCACACACATATAACATCTGCATAGATTTTTTGATTTGAAAAACTTACTTCCTGTTATTTATTGTCTCTCTCTCTCTCTCTCTCTCTCTGTCTTTCTTTCGTTCTCTTTCTCCTTCTCTTTTTCTCTCATTTGTCGGTTGTCTACTCTCTCGTAAACTAGTCTCTATTCATAAAATTATTTGCACTTTATAGCTGAGCAAGAATAATGAAATAAAATCATGTAAAAAAGCAACAACAATTTTTACTACAAAAACCAAATTCTACATGAGCTACAAAGAAAAAAAAAACACCGCACCATACCATACTATACAAGCCAAAGTGAAACATAATTTAAGCATATGCGTTGCAAAGAGACAGAACTGAAGCATGAATATAATGCATTTTTCAACTCCTTATTCTTTTTATGGTAACCAGAAAAAAAAAATAAAAAAGTTTCACAAAGAAAGAAAACAAATCAGACTCAAAACAGATAAAGCACAACCATAGCAAGCAAGTAAGCAAGCAAGCAAGTAAGCATCAGGCATGACTAATGCGTACAATATACATATAAACTTACATTTTTATTTTCCATTGTTGTGTGGTTATCAACATCATATGCATTCTGCATATTTCACGCAAACATTTACACATACACACTTGTCTATATAAACAGGAAACGTTTGTATGCGTCAGTATATAAATTTACTTGTGTTGCCATCAAATGCAAAATCACAGGCAATTGAGTGAGAAGAAAGAGAGAGTAAGAGAGCTTTGGCGTTAGTAATAAAAAAAAAAAAAAAAAACTTTTAAAAAAATGTGATATTCGCACATTTTCTTTTAAAAGATATGATAACAACGATTTTTTTTTCTTTTACTTTACTTACATATATGTAGCGCATAACTTTTCTTTTGTGTTTATGTAAAAATGCGTGTCTCTCACTTTCCTATTAATAAAAACATTTTCCTTTCTTGAGCATATTCGTATTTTTCATCAAGAGAGCTGTCAGAAAACACTTGATGGTTGATAGATTTGTTTATGTATATATTTAAAAAAATATTTTCATTCATATAACACTCCGAAAAAATTAAAATAGATAAATAAATAAAAGCTTCTATACGAAAAAAAAAATTATAACCTGTATTAGATTTTGATAAATCCATAAAGAGAAAAACCAAAAAATACCGGTTAACACTTCAACTACCGTACTAACGAAAACGGTTGATTGATTGTACAAAATTCAAAACTAGCTAAACAATAAACATACAATCAAACTAGTATTATGAATTTGATTTGATTGATTGATTGAAATTATTATGTTTTTGAATCAATTTCGAAGAATAAGTGAAAAAATGGATACAATGATTCCCTAAAAGCATTCAATTTAGATTTAAAAAAAAAGGCAGCAACCTCGTGAAGAAACTGAAAATTCTGCAATATCTTTATTAAAACCTTGTAAGACTTTGAAAATATTTTCGCAAGAATTCAATGAAATCATTCATCAGGTCCTTTTAAAAGAGCAATCATTCTACTAAGACGTCCATAATTAACAAATAATTTTTCATTTAATTTATAACATATCCTTACTATTACCATCTGTATTACAATTTGGATAACATTTTCAGTTATTTTTGAAAAAATTTAATCGAAAATTATGAGCCAGTCACACTAACCAAAATCAGATAAATTTTAAGTTGGCTTTCGATTAATAAAAATTAAATCTTTCCATTTTTACAATTTTAGAATTTTTTTTTTTTTAAATACCTGTACTTGAAATTGTTAATCGTATATTTTGAAAAAAAAAGTTGCATTTTTTATAAAGATTACCTTAGGGAAACCATAACAAAATTTCCATTAGTGAGAGAAAAAAACAAAAATCTTGTATTTTTAATTAAATATCATTTTATAATCAAAAATAATTTTCTATACAAAATAACATGAAATAATAAAAAGATTTTCTTTTTAACAATTATTAGACGCATATAAGCAGAGGAGAGAAAGAAAGATTGTAGAATTAAAAACCACTATCAAATGAAAGTTTATTTTTAATACATACACTTGCGTTTTAAATAAAGTTATAGTCAATTATACGTGTATACATGACAGGAAAGCAAACAGAAAATGACATGGTTAGGTAGTGTTAGACAGACAAACAGGCGAACAGACAGCTTAAAATATATAGCCTGATGTAAATTTGTGGCTTATTGTGTCTTAAGACACAGCGAAAGATGAAATCTTACTCGCATTTTGTTGGTTGAACTTTACTAATAATCCTACGTTCCGGCTGTCAGGACAAATATCAGAATAGTTACGTTGACTTACTAGCGTATACCTTGACAAACACTTATACAAACATGCACGCCCATATGCACATGAATTTCATTTTGAGATTGTCAGTCAAGAATTTTTTACATTATATTAATTGTAAGATGGATGAAAACGCGTGCAGAACCTAAGAGATACTTCATTGACAAGATATGCAAATGTTGTTTAATGCAGAGCAGGCAGGCATCTAAACATTCGTAACTCCATGTAAACTTTATAATATTGCCATTACAGTTGTGTGTGTGTAACTGCTGTTAGAATAACGGTAAAGGAATATACGAATACGCGTAAAAGCGTATAGGCATATATGTATGTATATGTGTGTATATGTATATATATATATATATGGTATTATCTATACAAATATATTCAACATATTAACTCAATTGCACTTTAGTAAAATGTAAGCGTATAATAATGAGTTAGTGTGTATAGATGCAGTAGTTCACGTTGTGCTGGCTAAATACTCAAACAAGCACGAACTCCGGCTTTTAGAGTCTTTTCCTTGATTTCATTGGTTACATTTCTTACATCCATAGCAAATTTACTTAATTTAAATGCCTTATCGCTCGTTCCTTCTTTTTGTCTCTCTGTCACACTTTATTTCTTTCTCTTTCTCTCTCTCTCGTTCTCCATTTCTCCATCTCTCTCTCTATCTCTATCTTACTTTCGCCATTTCTTTCTCTCTGCTTTTTCTCTTTCTATTACTGTTATCTTTGTTATTTACTGTGTAATGCATGAAATTATTTACATGCACATATAACATAAACATATATGCCAGCATGCTTACCCATGTATATGCACACATACACGTTGTAATTACTCTGTGCCTAGTGATTGCAGTTATTTGTGTGATTACACATTTGTTAAGTCGGTTTAGTTATTAATAAAAATTCACATATCTACACACATAAATATATAAGAAAATGTCACTGTGTGTATCATTATATCTTCACTCTGCATACACTCTGTTGATATTTTTAAATTTTAAGAACAACATAAGCTCAAAAATTTAATATAAGGATTTTTGTTGAAGTAGTTTCCAAACAATCTCAAAAAAAGTTTCCTCTCTGCTTTATGATATACACGACTTTGACCATATAATCTGAAAGTTTTTGTTTTATGCTTATATCGAATATCTCGTTAAGGTTTTATACTAAAGCAATAAAACACATTTTACATCGAAGGCAAATAGACTTCAACTTACCTGTCACTTTTTTCCTATATATCCGTTTTTAACGGCATACTAATATTGTTATATTACTCGTAACAAATAAAAATAATTTATGAAAATGTTTTTTAATTATGAGTTGTTCTTTAATTTTCTTATGATATGAAAGTTCTAATCTTAATAGAATTGTGAAAATGTGATCAATAGATTAATTGGTCTTGTATTTTCAGAGTAGAGTTAAACGAAACGGAAATAAAAATACCTTCAGGAATAACGTCCGGATTTGTCGAAATTTTTTTTATCTTACATACCGCCTAACTTGAAAAATTGAAAACGCCTACACGTTTAGCCGCTTTGTTAGCTTTGGATTTTCTCGAGAAAAACGCAATTAATTTTCTTCAATTTTTTTTGACATAAAAATCACTCGCAATTGCACTATCAACGTTTCGAAAATTTATTATGAGTTTCTTTTTATATCAATTTTTGATCTCTCAGTTCTAACAGTGTTGTATGCGAAAAGTCTTCATAGAAACATATATATATATATATATGTCTTATCATGACAACACGAACCTCTCCACACAGCAATTAACTGTTGAGCACTCAGAACGTTAATCTGACTCGAAAAATATTGGTTCCTTTTTACTCTTTCATCCTGGCGACGGGAAAAGTCTTAAAAAAAAAGAAGTCAAAACAATATACACTTCCTAATCATATGCCCATCTTTTCAAAATTCCAAAAAAAAAAAAAAACAAATCAAAGATAATAATTTTAGGACATTTTCCCCTAACTCTGAGGATTTATGTCACGGACTTAATGTGTTGGTGTTAAAAAAATATCCAGACTTCTTATAAGGATCTGTAAAGGAGGGATTGTTCGTATTTTGCTACATGTCGAATAATATTCTATTATTTTTTAATCCTTATAAGCACTATTTTCCGCATACTAGTCTTTCAAAGAAATTGCTACATTTGTTATTTAAAGTCCTTTTTTATTTTCTAATATCTCCGCATTACATAAATCACAGGACATATGTCAGCTTTTTTGTTTCTGTTTTTCTTCAAAATGCTTGACTCTCTCTCCTCATACATTCAATTTATATATATATGTATTTATATACGTATAGAGCGTAAACAGAGCGAAAGATACAAAAAAAAAAAAACAGAAAACAAAAGCCAGTCATTCAACCTTAGGGGGCGACTTTCTAACACTTACCTAAAATAAAATCGTTTATCTTATTTGAACTTTTTTATATGTGAAGATAATACAACAAATACTGCGCAAAAGGCAATAACTGCTACATAAGCAATGTATTACCTCTACTCGTATTAATATGATTATGTGATATGACTGAATGACTGAATAAATAGAGAAATCCTTAATATATCAAGTAATCTAAAAAATATTGTGCTTTTTCCTTCGATGGTAGAAGTAGATGTGATAGCGAGTACGGTCGAAAAACGTCTTTTGGCAGTTGATGTTTAAAGTTAAATAAAGCTAACTAAGGATTTTTATATTCGGATGTAAAGTGTTGCTCTGTAAAAATGAATGAGTTGACAAAGGCTGAGCGCGCTAATAAAAATATTTAGCTGTTTGTTGACTTAGGTGTAATCATATTTGCCAATCAAAAATAATTCAAACTCTTTCATTTTGGCGAAGACGATGTTCAGGTTGCTCTTCGTAGTAACCGAAAACACTCTGGAATATTGAACGATGCCTTAAAAAAAATTTGGTAGGATAGGTATGTCAGCATTAATGACGTTGTCAAGAATTTGGAAATCCACGTTAAACTATTTGGGATGAATGAATTAAAATTCATTCGATTTAACTTTTATCTTCGAATTTCTAGCGAAATGTAAGGAATTGAGAATATTTTTGGAGTGACTCTTAACGGGCAGAGCGCAAACGCATAGAATAGTAATAGACAAAAAGCGCAACTACGTGGTCCTTAGAATCGAGTTCAATTTACAGTAAGTATGATACTTCAATTACGTCTGACGTGAACCCGCAATTATGGTGAATATTCGATCAATAAAGACATAAAATTTATCGATCGGATATCCAACATCCTATATCGCTTTCTCTACTACTTTCTCTCTTATCAGCGTCGTGTTTACGTATCGGGAAGTCCTCTGAATGACTGATGTTTAAAACGAAACGAAAAGTGGGAAATGAATAATTTCCGACGTGCGCTGACACCTAAAAAGATGAATCCGTGTGTTTAGTGGAATCAGAAAGGTATCGTTTGGGGGTACGGTAAATTGAAACATGTTAGACAACGACTGCATCCAACAATTTGAAAGAATGGGCCATAAGTTATCAATCGAATCAAATACCAGTTACATTGCCAACACGCGTACATCACATATACATATATTATCTGTGAAATTTCACGAAATATTGAATGAATTAATTACAATGAAACTATAATTAGCGTTTATTTCGACCAAATTGAATTTCTGTATTTAACAAAGTGCCTACGGTATTTGAGGACATGTTTATGGTAAATCCATTTTGTTGTAAATCTTCATATTTCTTTAAAACGTTGATTGTCTCTTAGATAATACAATTGATCAACAAAACTCCCAGTCAGTGTTTCATAACTGTTCCGAAAACCTCAATGTAGATGTCACCATTTATGAGAATCCTTTGTCTGGAGCAGACGCAATGGAATAACATGTACTTCATTTCTCTTAACCTATGAACTCATGACAGTTGCGGAAATCTTGAACGGCCTAATCTCTAAGATATATAAATATAACCATATGCTGCTGAACTAGTTCGCTGGTCTTTATTGTGGATACCCGTGGCAACGCCATATTCGTTATACAGTTAAGAATCTAACCAAAACTTGGCAGAGAGATATTAGCACAACCGCCCTGTAGTGGGTCTTAGTTGCAAATCAGGTAATCATTCTCTATATCGCTAAAAATACTGCAAAGATATTAAGCTAGCTTCAGAGGAAAATGAAAGGAACCGAAGGCCTTCGTACTTGAAGTAAAAAGCACCGAATCTTTACACTCATAACGATAATGACGACTCTGTGGAAGAATGGAATAGAGTTTTAACTTTGAAACGCTCCAAGTTTTTTATACACAAATTGTTTTATTCATAAGTGCGAAATTGAACGAACGCTGTGAACAATTTTGAAGTTCTGTTTTTTGAAAGGAATGATAAAAAAAACATCAAACAGTAAATCGGGTTACAACCGTTTATCAATTTAGAGGCTTCTTTCATTGCATAAGTATTAGGGTAACAACAACAACAACAACAACAACAATATAAAATAAAATACGACGACGCTGACAACACATCAAACACGGTAGCGTAGAAACAGTATGCATAACTGCAACACGTTCGCTCTTCTATATAAATTTACGAATGTTTGCATTTATCACACACACACACACACAGTTCGAAGGCAAAATACAAAATAAAACTAAAATATAGTCTCAGTCGTATAAATAAAAAATAAAGTTAAAATCTCTTGGACTTATACGTTTGCCAAATACAAGAACGCACACAAACACAAACACATGCACATGTACATGCACATAGCCCGCACACACCTGAAAACATATACAAACTTATACTCTCAGTAGTCCTAACACATACGGTTAAGTTTATTTAAAGTTTGCATTTTGTAGTTTTTCATATCTTTTGCTTGCTTTGATGACTTAACCATACACGTATATGGGTATGGTTGTATGTATGTATGTTTGCTCGTACGTGAAAGCCTGCACGGAAAAACAAATGGTTTATTTACTTTAAAGTGCAAAAGTGATATACTTTATTTATTTATTTTTTGTTTTGTTATGTTTGGTTTTATCAAGAATGCGAAAAAACAAAAGCAAAAACAAAATAAAAAAAACAAACAAATATATAAAAACAACAACAAGAATTATATGTTCCATATGCATTTAGATGATGCACGTACATCAACTTGTTGTTGTTATTATTGTTGTTGTTGACGTTGTTGTAACAACATAAATTATATACTTGTCCACCATTTGTAAAATAATACAGAAGAGAGTTTTTTATCTCTATATGTGTACGTATTTATATGTGACCCTTAAGACAGACAAGAATATTGCCCAGAAACATGTTTTGGTTACTTACTCAACAACAAAAGCACATATATATCAGGTTTGCCCACTAAATAAAGCATGGGCCGGCCATACGATATTTTATTATGTTCACTGGTTCGTCGACATCGACATTTTATCACATATGTGAGAAGTACTTGTCTCCAATATTACATAAACCAAATACCAAATAGACGCGGCAAGATTCTGCCGCGTCTATCTCTTGTTGATATTATTTTTTTTTCATAAGTCATTGTTGAAATGAAATATTGAAACGTGACGGACACGTTTTTTGGCTATACTCTATAGATCATGGTTTAAAATGAACGTCATATGCACGCTCACTTATGTTAACATTTCTCTCCTTCCTTTCTAAGATGTTAATGTGAAAACTTTCCAATAGATGATATGCGATAGATTTTAAATATTATGCTCAAAACTATTTTTATTTTTGGAATTCTGTTTTAATATCCGATTATTTAGTTTTCCGCGATGGAATTATTTATTTTCAATTCTTACGGCAAAAAGAGTTAAACACGAAGTAAGCAATTAAGTGTGCAACGTTTTCTTCGTTCTGTTTCAGTTTCTCATTGCTACTCTCTTACTTTCTGTCACTACTCTATACGCCTAAGTCGCTCTCTCTCTCTCTTTCTCTATCTATCTGTTTATTTATCTATCTGTGTCTCCTTCTCTCTCTATCTGTCTATCTATGCATCTGTATATTCCTCTCTCTCTCTCACTTCTTATTAACATTTATTGTGCGTACATTGGTTGCGCATTAGAATTTAGTTTAACTCTTATTAGCTTCTTATGTTTTTTTTCTATATGATCGACTCCATATATTTCTATAGATATTATGCCATCTTTCTCTATTTTTCCGCTCTCCTATTTGTCTATCGTACATCGTACATATCTACTACATATTGATATCTCTCTCTCTCTCTCTCTCTGTGTGTGTGCTTCTATTCGTCTAATTTTCTTTCTTTCTTCACATCTCTTTTTCATATGCTTTCTTTCATTTCATGTTTCTATTCTCAGATCGTCTTATTTGTTTTTTCCTATCCGTTCGTAGATAGCTAACGAATTAATTATAAAAAAACTCTAAACATATATAATGTGTTTCTCTGGTTTTTCTCTGGGTTTTCTAATTTTATATTTCTCTCTATCGCGCTACGTTTTTGCTTTTGTTTTATACATATGCTCTTATTACCTTTAATCCTTGACTTATAAACTTTTATTTCATGTATATACATTTATACAAGGGCATCTGTTTACGTTACATCGAAAAAGTAAATCTTTATGTGTGTGTGTTTATATGCACAATTTTATAATGTCCCTCCGAAAGGTAAGAGATTGGACAGGCTGATCTTATTCACTAAGCATTATTGTCTTCTACTAAATTGTTTATGTGCACAAAATAAAATTTTCCTTAATATTGTTTTCGAGAGATGAAGTGAATTTTATTTCTTTCCAAAAGAAAAAGAGAAAGAGACTCAAAGGTAAACCTGTAACTTCTGCTACGGTTTGCTTGGTTCAAAGTTGAAAACTGTTTGGTGCCTGATTTTACATTATTTCAAACAACAGCAATAAATTTTGATAAAAAAAAAAAAGAAATCAAATTTAAAAAAACAATATTTAAATAAATGATCATAGAATTCTCATATAACCTATTCAAATTTAAGACTCTTACCGTATCCAAAGCATATTTATACGGTGTCTGATACGCGACTGAAACTTTATTCAAGATTTTTTTTTTTTTAACAAAATATTTATATTTTAAATCTTATATATAAAATTATTGTAAAACTCTTACCAAAATTTGACAAACTTAATATCTTTTGTTGACCATAAGGAAGTATTACGAGGTCAGGCAATTAATTTCATAAACTTGTAATCATAAGTTTCCAGTCAAGGTTCTAACTAAGCGGTGCTCTTTGAAATAGGATATTGAACGGCACAAATTATGTTTTATGCGTCTTATTAAGTTCTTCAAATGTAAGGAATGCTTGAAAGTAACCATTGAAAGCTAAAGATAATAATTAGTATTTATTTCTAATTTCTATTTCATTATGTACGTCTGTTCGTTTGTAAAAATCGGATTTGTTACCTTAAAATTTTAGCACACAGTTAGCTAATTTGGTTTCCAATTCTTTTCCTTGCTTTTTTGTTCTTGACTGCTTTTTTATATATAAATAAAAAATTCGTAAACGTATCCATATTACTTCGCATCCATGAAACGAGAGTAAATTATTGCTGTTGGCTAAATTATACCTCAGTCTCATATTTTGACTACTTTTTAAAAACCTTTTACGTATATTAACTGCTTATATGTTGACGCGATTTAAATATTGGTAATGCAGGGGTATACGCCACCATACTATAAAATAATTCCTTATCATCATGCTTTCTATCATAAAATTGAATTTTTCTTTAACTCCTATCATCTTAAATGCATTGTTTGTATTTCAGAAAAGCCAAATTTAAAGATCAGATAAATCAAATTTCAAAGCCTGTATTATTCATTGCTAGTCATTCTTGATATTTATGCAATCATTTTTAAATAAAATTTTTCTTTTCTCTTTATTTTAATCTTTAGCTTTGTTGTTTTAGGCGACATACTTCCTTACGAGCCTTCTTATCCTTACATAAAATGTTATGCTTACATTACTATGTCGTATATTTTAAATGAAAAAAAGCCACCAACTTCAGAACCAGGATACACAGGAAGTGGTAACAAGAAAAAAATTATCAATGATAAGATATTGGACTACGATTTTTCTCGCCTTTTTTGATTTAATTGGAAAAAAAAATGTCCAAAGTGGAAATAAAAGAATATTGAGTTTTGTCTCTAACTTAGCCATAATGGACTGCTACTGGTAACTGGTAACATATGATTCATGACTGATTGAAGGATTTCCAGTAGAAAAGATTCTAATCGATTTTTAATCAGTTTTATCATCGTGAGTAACCTGCAACGTATTGTTGCTATATAAGCAAAGTCGCAAACGGACGAGTGATAGAAGCGATTGTTTCAGCTGAATTTTTGAAATGATTGCGAGCATGAGTCGTTACACGAAAGGTGTCTAGTTAAGATTGTGGTAGTATTGTCAAATCTTATCCTAAAACGACACCAATCTCGAGCTTATTTTTAAGTTTTTTTTTTCTTCAAAGATAAATGATGATCCGAACTAAATAATCAAACCTCGTATCGAAGTTTGTCTTGTGACTTAAAAAAGTAAAGGAAACCAAAAAAAAGCTAATGCTAGTCATTGCTATTGTTTTGCCGAATAGCAAATATGGAAAAGAGCAAATATTGCATTTTTTTTTTTTTTAAATTGCATATGATATGGTAAACAAGTTCAAAAGACAAAAGCAATGGTTTTATGTGTACTTCTTCTATGGTCTATATTTGAAACAATACAAAAAATATGTTATATAATATGTAAAAGATATGTAAAAAAGTTGCTGTGTCAGTAAAGTTTTTAGTGTTTCTATTAATTTTATTTATTTATTTATTTATTTATATATATATATATATATATAGTTATAAAGAAACATGTAAAAAATGTATGTATTTTCAATACATATCTATCGTGTGTAGTAGAAAGTTTTTCTTTTCAATTGAAACTCGTATAAATTAAAGATAAAACAATTTGTTGGTATAAAGTATACCTTCAAAGATTTAAATAAATTTATTTTTAAAATATTTGTAGCAAGTTTTAAAAAATATAATATTAAGTTTGTGAATAAGTTTGCCAGAAAATCGAGTAAATTTCCAATGCCTTAATAGTATTCATCACTTGCCAGTCAACAGCAATGATGACTAGATAACTAGGAAGAGCAGTATGTATAAGAAGAAATCCTCTTTCGTCTCTCAACCTTTTTGTAGCCTTTGCTTGTTTTCGTTATCTTTTCCTATGACACTTGCTATTACTATCGCTATTCTCTCCACAGATACCGCATATTTCCCTTTGAGTTTGTGTTACATTAGGTTTTTTCTTTTTATTATTTTCCAACTATAATCTAATGGACACTTTCTTAAGATATCGATACAAATTTCAGCTTTTACTCAATGTTCAAACATCCATATATTTGCCAAACGCGAATCTCTTATCTCTGATAATAGAGCGTATAGACTCAATATTATCCTTTAAATAATGTAAATTAATTTTTAAAATAAATATTTTTTTTTTTTCAAATTTGTTCTGTTTATACTTTTAAAAGATTTTCTTCATTTTCTTCATCTTACTTTTCTTTTTTAGTTTTGTTTGGTGTATATGTTACACTAACCAAAAAGAAGGAAAAAAAACTTTTAACGTAAAACTTTTGCGTTTATGTCAATATTTTTAAAATAAAATTAATCAAAAATCCTGTCCAGTAATGATGAACAAATAACAAACAAGCAAGCAATTATATTATTGCATGTTCCTTTATAGTCTATAAAGAGTAATATTACCCATAGCAAACATCCGTTTCCGGTCATCATATTGAAAACAGTACCAAACAAAAAGCAAATAAAATACCTCTGATAGACGTGACTGACTTAAAACGAATTGCAGATGCCTTTCATCTCATATTACGTGGACTTTTGAATTGATCAATCAAATCGTTCCAATTCTTCGCCATCTTCTATACGGATCAAATCGAAATATCAGCAACATACTGATTTCGTTCTTAAATGATTGAAATTTGTTTATGCGGCCTTTGCTTAATAACACCATTATAGCTATACTTGTGTGTCGACTCAAACCGTTTTTATCCCGGCTAAGTGTAAATCGACAGCATATAAACGCCGCTTTTATACCCCATCACAATTGTTGTGATCATAAAAACGACAAACAGGCGGACCATCATGTTTGAATCAACACCTGCATACTTCCAAGACATATGTTTATGGATGTTTGTCGTACTCATATTTTATATATAATATAAGCTACTAAGAATACGTTGTCACTAATACGCCCATATCCTTGATTAGTAAGAATAAAAAATAAACGAATCAACTTATGTGCTATACATACGCTTACACAAGCATCCGGTTTCTCTTGTAATCTACAACACTTTAGAGAGAAAACTCGTTTTTATCATTTTTATACTAAATTTTTTATTGAATTGATTGAAGTGCTTGTTATAATTTTTTTTCTTTTTTTGCTGCTCAAAAATATGGGAAAGGGATACTAATTTACACATTTTGTACTCAAAAGAAGTACTACAGTTAAGGGTTTAAAAAGCCTAGGTTTAGGTTAAGGCCGAGACCGGTACCACCGTATGCTCCAGCGTGACTCTGACCAAAACCTCCACTAACTCCAGTAGCTTTGTTGCTTGTCGCAAAAGCTTCGCTAGAGGCATGAGCATGTGCTGAAGAGGATCCCTGGCCAAAATTACCAATTCCTAAATTATTAACGAATTCTCCACCGTGGTTTCTTGCTGTATTGGAAACACCTGAAACAGCAGAGGATGAGCCATAAGCAGCACTTTGACCGCCGTAAATTCCTGCTCCAAAATTTTGTTGGGATGCTTGTGCGGTAGCCGTAGAAGATTGCTGGGCATAACCTGAAGCTTCAGATGCACCAAAACCGGCACCACCAAAAGAGGAACCATATACATCGCCGTGATTATCATTTATTGTATTAAAGGAACCACCAGATGTTTGAGCTGAAGCGGAAGAAGTTTGTTGAGCATAACCTAAGTGTTCGGATGCACCAAGAGTAGCTCCATCAAAAGAAGATCCTTGTGTACCAGCTTGATTGCCGCGTATTGAGTCGAAGGAACCACTTGACGTATGAGCTGAATCGGATGCACCTGAAAGCGTGTAACCTGAAGAGCTATGTGCGGCATTGTGATGACCAGCGCCTCCTCCAAATGCTACACCTTCAGTTTGAGAGGATCCACTAGAAGCGTGAGCAGTTGCAGAGGAAGATTGGTGAGCAAATCCGGATTGACCGTGGTTTAAATTTGACACACCACCAAATGTGTTACTCGAAGCGCTAGAAAACGCGGCCGAAGATCCATGAGCACCGTCGTGATGGCCGAAAGTGGACCCAAATGAAGCACCTCCATTTTCTGTGAGAGAACCGCTCGATGCGCTCGCAGTGGCCGAAGAAATTCCATAAGCAGCATTCTGATGGGATTGATGATTGTGGCCATGATTCTGATCAGAACTTTTATCATGACTATAATCGTGTTTGTGATAAATTTCATGGTCATGACTCTGGTCAGAACCATGTTCGTGATCATGATAATGATCGTAATCATTTTTGTGCTCGTAACCGTGAGCGTTATCATGCTTATGACTACGACCGTGACCGTGTCCATGATCATGATCGTTACGATGATGATGAGCATGATCGTGGCCATGATGATGATGGCCGGAATCATGTTCATGACTATGGTAATGATCGTGGTCGTGACGCTGACCATGCTTATGACTGTAGCCACTATCATAAGCTTCATAATGGTCTACACGAAGACCGGAATGCTCCCTGCCATGATAATGACTGCCATAGCCGTGACCACTGACTAAAAAAACAAAAAAACAAAAATTTCATTAAACATTATCTACACTTAATGCATCCATTAAATAATACCTAGTGTCGAAAAAAGAGCCAAAAATGCTAACACAGTAAAGCTTTTCATAATTTGTGAGCGTCTAAATGTTTTCTTCAAAATGAAATTGGTTTTTATAGAATTTTGAAAATAAATGAAATGAGATCACATGTCATTATTTATTACCATATAGAGTTTTGTTAAAGATTAAAAAATTTATATAAAGCGAAAGTTAATCCTAAGTATCTTTAACTCTGTATATTCGATTTGTGATGGAATATGCAATTTTCTGATCGAAGGCAAATAGATAATATAACATTTATTATATATAATAATAATAATAATAATTATAATAAAAGCAATAATAATACTAATAATAATATTATAAATAATTATAATAATAATAACAATAATAATAAAAATATATGATAATAATAATAATAATAATATACAATAAGAATAAATAAGATTCTACAGTTCGATCTAAGCCTTTATTCAAATATTTCTTGCTTGATTTTTTATAGAGAGTTCTCATTAACTTTTTTCTAATACACATTTCAATAAATAAACAGGTCTCTTTATTGATTTATTGAAAACGGTTTTTGAGGTTTCCAACACGAAATTCAGGTACATCTTTTATAACCATACAAGAGGTACTTAAAAATTTATTAAGCTTAGTAAAAGATGGCTGTAAAATATAAACTCTAAGAATAAGTAGATAACAGGATGGTACGTAAATATTCTTACTACTACTATATCTTTTATGAGTATAATTCCGATTATTTGTGGGTTCTACTATATGTCGACTTTGCCGCCATTTGTAAAGCTAGAGAAAAATAAAAAAGTCCAGTCATATGTTTTTAGTTATTTAGAGCTCATATAAGACTTAAAGAGCACAATATGCTCACAGTAGCAAAAACTAAAAGACAACTTTATAAACAAAAAAGTTTTAAAAATATTTTCGTCATTAACTTAGCAAAGAAATAATATTTAAACTAGCAAACAAATTCTTTTAAGTCCTGCTGAAGAATGAGGATTAAAGTAAACTCATACATTTAGTGAAGCAATTTTCACAAAATTTAATTAAGGTCAAAATGCAAATCTAAATCAAATGTGGAGTCTTCTCTTACTTTAATTTAGTATTAGCTAATACACATTATTGATTATATAATATGAACATAAAAAATACTTACATTCGCGTATGAATTGTGTATGTAACGTTCGTTATGTATTTATTGTAATGGACAGACTATCAATATAGAAATAAATGATAAAATGTCAAATCAAGATTCTTTTTCAGCATTTTAAGTAAACACTGTTAACAGATAAAGAATTTATATTTATCTTTGACAATCACAAGTTAGATATAACTTGACCTGCATCATTTTCAGTCGGCGAATACATCGACTCTCTGACATTTCTACCAAAATTTTCTACAAAAAATATTCTGTAAAAAAAAATCTATAACAATTATATTGAAATCTTAGACGTTCCCCTACTTGCAATACATTTCAAATTCATAAGCAACATAAGATATATGTGAATGTATGTGATACACTCATATATAATTTACAATTTTATATTTTTTTATAACTGGTACAGATCGGGTTCCATTAAATCTACGAAATGTTTGTAACTTATTGAGGATTCACTATATAGGTGTGTATCAGTGCTAGGCCTCAATTGGATGAGCAAAAGTTCGAGATCTTCTCTTCGAGATCTTCTCTTCGTTGTGAGAACCACATTCCTCTCTCGGCAAATACTGAATTTTTTAGAAAAAAAAAAAATTTAATCGACAAAAACAGAGATTTGATGCTATTGTGAA
Source organism: Glossina brevipalpis (assembly GCA_000671755.1). Taxonomy (NCBI): domain Eukaryota; kingdom Metazoa; phylum Arthropoda; class Insecta; order Diptera; family Glossinidae; genus Glossina; species Glossina brevipalpis. The sequence goes on along the minus strand of KK351325.1, from coordinate 109,374 downwards.
AAGTGCTATTTTGGGTGGGGAGGGGGGGAGGAGGAGTAGCATTTAAAAAACAAAACCACTAATTAATATAAATAATATCGGCCAGCAGGAACAATCAGATAATTTCAATTTTTATCTTTAGTAAAAAACTAACATTTTTTTTATTTTTATTTAAACAAAAAGCTCCAGTTTTTACATTCAATTCTGAAATTCTTATATTATATCATACAATTCGGAATTTTTGCAGTGTTTCTTCGTCTTAGCTTCACTTAACTTAATAATGCATATACAAAAGGTTTAAACGAAACTGATTTTTTTTTTTAAAGCATTTTGATCGCCCTAAAAGAGTTTTGTAAAAAGAGCTTTAAAAGTCTCTTTATGCGATCGTGCGCTATATAATCAAAACAAAACTAACTCTCTTCTCAATGTTAACTATTGCAAAACGTATAACCAAATCTATTTTCTTTTGTATTCCAGTGATGCATATCAAAAAATCGAAGGTCTTTAACCCTATTATAACATCTTTTTATTTATTTATTTATTTTTTTTTTTTTTGTTATCATAAACATGATTGAAGTTCCATTCATATCTCGAATTAATAATAAGATAAACTGAACAGGCTTTATAAATTTATAAATTAGTTAATAAATCTTGTGTTCAAGTACTAAAAACTTGTTTACTAAAACATTTAACATGAGAATGAATTTAAAAAATGTATTTTAATATTTTAAACGCTTAAGGATTTTAATATTTCTTTAAATTAAAAATTATTTATTGTTAATTAAGATCTATTCATTTTATAAACGTTGATAAAATTCTATATTGAAAAAAAATGTTTATATAATCGTTTTGATCAACATTTTGAACTGTGAAATTGTTTCTCTACTAAAAACAAAAAAAAAAAAACAAAAATGTTTGCACGGATAACAAAGAATTTAAACAAATCAACAATTTTTCTATAATTATAAAATGTTAAGTAAAATATTTGCAAGACACTATTTTTCATCTCTAGCTTTTTCAAATTTAAACAAAACCGATGTTTCTTAACTCTTCTCAATGCAAGTTTGTCATCAAACTAATACGCCAGTTCTCTTGCTGGTCCTACTAAATGATACAAAAATATGAAAAGCACGTTTATTGAAAAGTAGTTTTCAGTCTTCTCGAACAGATGACAGCCTCAGACATGGATGGTGGTGGTGTCGTCAATATTGATAACATTTATATGTCATGCTACGCATTTATTGATTAACCAATATGTGCTCCTTAAGTCTACAGTTTCAATACAAAATCCTAGTTAGACTATTTATCTATACGTCTTAGTGAATTCGTTTACTCACCTTGTCAAATTGATGCTGATAAAGAAAGTCACGATGTGTACTGCATAGCGGCTGAATCAAGAACAAGGAAGTTTGGCGTTGCCAGCCGTTGTAACAAATATTCTCATTTCTTATAAATAACACAAAATTGACGAATAATTAAGAAAACTTGTAATATGTAAAAATAAAACTTAACTTACCTGCGGGACAATAACAAACTTGACCCACTGATCCTGACACTGTTCATATACATTCGAGCATTATTTATATGTGGAATGAAAGCATATATTACAAACTAGCAAGCTAGTTTATATGGAGATATTAAAAACTAATTAATTTTCCTGTGAAGATGTATATTTAGTTATTGACCACAACCACAAAACTGCAAACACATCCACAAAACTACAAACGCAACCATATAAAATCCAAAATCGAAAACCACAAATACTAGCACAACCGAAAAACCACAACAAAAACCTATAACTGCAAAACTACAAACACAAAACTACAAACACAAACTACAATCACAAAACTACAAACACAACTACATCACCAGTTAAGGTAATTTGGCAAACGTAAATAGTAATTAAAGATAGAAAACAAATGTTAAGCGCAAAGTTTTGTCGCGTCCGAGAGAAATATTTAAAATCAATAAATCAATCAATTGTAAGGTGAACTTATGAGATATGTAAACTTTAATACCAAAACTAGTATAGCTGTAAGCATCGCCGCTTATAGGTATAGTAATTATTTCCTTATAGGTTTTTTAGACTGTTTCTTTTTTTTTTTTTTTTAACTTTTGAATATCAACTTAACTACTTAATTAAGGTTAAAGTATCGCGTGTAAAGAACCCTCGTGTAGAACAATAATAAAAAACGTTAAAAGCGAGATATAATGTCTTAAATGAGCTTAAGTGCTATCGTAGTGAAGGAGGACAACGAAAAGCAATGGACAAAAAATTCTATTGAATTTTCCAATAATTTTCATTTCCTTTTCCCTACAATTTGTAAGTAAATATCAATTACTTCTCAAGCTTTGCACTTGAGTTTAAATTCATGTTAAATTCACGTTCTTTATGGTCATTAATCATCAAACTAAATCGTTGCTTTAAACTAATCTGCACAGAATTGAACGGGGTAAAGAAAGGATTTGTTGTGATGATTTAATTGCAAAGAATATTGTTTCTAAAATATGTAAATTCACACAAATAAATTATAATACTTGGGTGATGTACTACTTAAAATGATTGATATCATGCACTCATTTTTGTAAAAACTTATTATTTTCTGCTCGAAAAAAAAAACAGTTCAAAATATTTCATTTCATCATCAGAAAATTAATCTTGATAAAGAATTGTCTTACGCGAACTAATATATGATAATTAACGGTCGACGAAATATGGTAATTCGGCGATAATTTGTTATTTTCATGAAATAATATTTTGATTATGATTTGCTCTTCAGTTGATTGCTTGTATGTATGTATGTATGTTCGTCATTTGGTGATAAAAGTTTTTAACATTAAATGATAATTTTTCAAGACCAACGTTTTGACTTTTTTTCATCAGCTTGCAAAATTACCGTACAGCAGGAGACTTTCTCCTTCTCTTTTTCGTTTTACTGGTTTTTCCAAGTTTTTATTATTGTGAGATTTTTAAATCATCACACCTCTATCAATGATTTGCTATCTAACAAGTTAGCATTTTGCGTTATTGGTTACTGAATCGTGCCTATTTTACATCACTAACCGTAGTTGAGTAACTCACTGAGCTCATGACCAGCTCCGGTAAATGATGTTTTTCACATTTTCTTTATTTTCTATAAATTTAGAGATAGTATTTCGACATGCATATAACTATTGTATTTTGTATTACTGACCACCGCAAGATTATGATTCGATTTAATTAAGTCGATCTTGATATCTGTTCATTCAACGATAAATTTTCAGTTGTTGCGATTCGCCTAATTCGCCTACAATCACTGCTGCAATAGTGAATAAATCGAGAAAAAAAAACATAAATCCATAAGAATTCGAAACATGAACTTAAATTTATATAAACCGTCAATCGAAAATTTATCCTTTGCCGTTAACCGAAGCACCCAATACTGTTAATAAAAAATATTTTGAACTTATCAGGTGGTAGATGTGTAACATTCGTTATAAGACAAATATAACTTCGTTATCTAGTTTCTACTTCTAACTTCACCTCATGGTGGCAGTATTGTAGTTTTTTGATTCATTGCGCATAGTGTGTGACTAACCAATATTTAAAAACTATTTTCATTCCAGATATTATTTTGGCTTTATTTTCTTCTCTATGCAATGATTAACTGCTTCATTTTTCAATCTATACCAAATCAATTGGTTATCAATTATTCTCATTTTTTCATAAAATTTCAAATATATTGCAAGATTTGTTTTTTTCTTCTACTTCTTCTTCTTCTTATTTTATGAATATTACATTCATTAGTAATGGTCAAAACACATGCACACATGTGTCGAAGCTGTTGTATGTAGGTAAGTATAGTGATATGGTATATCAGAAGAAGAAGGACGTGCAAAGGAGTATATGTCAATAATGAAAATGAAAAAAAAAGTTAAAAGCGGTGCAAAATTTTTCTGATTCATTTTGTTGCTTATGGAAATTATTAAAAGATTTCCAATAATTTCAAATCACTTACTTTGCCAAATGAATCAAAATATTTCTACTTTCTTCTTCCCATTACTTTATACCCACAAGATGTTAATTAGTAAAAAGTAAAATATATATACGTACATAAACACATACACACATATACACGTTCAGCAAATGAACAAATGCTGTAAATTAAAAATTCTTCAAAGAACTTGATTACATTTAGCCGGACATCTCAGACACGTTCCGTTATATAGCAAAGCAGTCACAATAGCACTTGTTTCCTATTTACAACGGAAACAATTCGTTGAGTAAGAACCGAACCAAACAAGAACAAGTTCAATGATTACAAAAACTAAAGGGAAAAACAAAAAGGAGCAAAAAACTGCAACTTGATGTTGATGATGAAGTACAAGAAAAAGAAATATTCTATAATTGTAAGCAAAACAGGAAAAATTCAGTCAATTCCCAATACATGGTTGGCATGATATTTGTTTTGCGAACAAAAACGTAAAGAGTAAACAATGGTTGAATTTGTTGCAACAAATTCTTTTCCGATGATGTTGAATAAAAAAAACTTCAATTTTCTGAAACACAATTGGAGTTCTACTACTACAGTTATAGCTGGCAAAGCTTCATCATTATCTTCTGTTCAGTGAATTTATTACTTACAAAACCTAGTCGGGGTAACGTGAAACATGTGAAGACTGATCTAAGCGTACTTCTGCTCTAATTAATACAATTGTCTTGTAACTTTTCAACACTATTTATAGACATTCTTTGAATGCTAAGGCCAATCACAAAAAATCTTCTACTTACTCCCATACTGTATCTTACCCTACTGTTTTCGTGCCTTTGCTGAATCACAAAAAAACTAAGAAAAAATTTTAAATTTAAAATGGCATAAAAGAGATGTCTTTTTCGAAAACATGGCTTAGCTATTATCCTTCAGCTGTAAGGGTAAATGGAGGCAGAAGAAAATTTATAAATAATTTTCCTGCTCTAACCAGTTTTTGTGAAAGCAATTCTTTTTATTCTTTTTCCCATTTTTTTTTTTCATTTCATTTCTTTTACATATGAGCAAATGCCTCATTGCATATTCCTGTTCATTGATGTTCACTGAAACGTATGCGCCAATATGGCTGCCAATATCCTGTTTGCTATGCGCTTCTATTGAACTGCTGTTGTATTTCTATGTTCGCAACTCTTGCAATTTGTCTTTCTCTTAGTTCAGTTAGCTGTTAGTGTTATTGTATTTGTAATGGCCTTGTTTATGAAATGTACGGTTAATAAAGCGTTTCAAATGAGTAGAGTTTTTCAACAGCTGCTTCCACAATTTGTAACATTCTACTTTTTATTTGTATTTCAAACAAATCTCGTATGTCTAATAATGTTGTTTTCTTCTTTTTTATTTTTTTTTTTTTTGTTGCATGAAAACATGAAAACAGATTATAAAGCAAAAATATCTGAAAATATTACATTAATTACATCGTCAATAATCTCGTACACTTACTTTAATTAAAATAAATCAAATTCTATTTAAAATCTAATGGCCTTTTGCGTAGGCCGATGAGGACGCTGACGCGGAAGCCCTTGCATAAGAACCAGAATGACTTTTGGCGTAGCTGCCAGATTCCGCATTATCGTCGCCGCATTTACTAGAACCGCAACCACCTGATCCACCAGCACTTGCACTACTACTTGCAGTGGCAAAACTTGAAGCACCAGCGCCACTAAACAAAGATGAATCGAGACCACCAAGATCTAGATTGCCGAGAGTTCCGAGTACTCCAAGTCCTCCGGTGCCTCCATGACCAAAGCCACCCGACGTGCCGACGCCTACCCCAGCGCTAGCTCCCGCCTCTGCTCCACCACTTCCCGAAGCGAGAGCCTTACCAGAACCACTACCGCCTTGTCCACTAAAACCGCTTGCACCTCCGTCTCCACCAGTTCCGGCTCCGCCAAATCCTAAGTCACTACCACTACTGCTAAGTCCAAGTCGCCGATGGCCATATCCTTTACCAGCAACGCCAGAATCACCAGAGCCTCCGCCTCCAATAGCACCAGACCCTTTTCCAGCTCCACTGCCGGTTCCAGCTCCCCCAGAGCCCAACGATCCGGAACCTCCAAATCCTAACCCAATACCTCCCCCGACCCCTTTGCCCGCTCCAGATCCGCTAAAACCTCCACTACCACCACCGCCGCCGCTACCACTACCACCACCAACTCCAGCTCCGGCACCGCTAAAGCCTCCTGAGCCGCCAAACCCTCCTGAGATGCCAATCCCTAAGCCACTACTACTACCCCCGCCAGCTCCAGTTCCCCCAAAATCGCCATGGCCCTTACCGCCGCTTTCGGAACTGCCAAAACTTCCAGAACCGCCTGCACCGTTACTATCACCGAAACCTCCAGCACCACCACCAGCACCACCACCAGCACCGGCACCACCACCAGCACCACCACCAGCACCACCACCAGCACCACCACCAGCACCACCTCCAGCTCCGCCAAAACCTCCCGAACTACCAATTCCGAAGCCGCTACCATCACCTCTGCCAACTCCAGTTCCGACAAAACCTCCATGGCCCTTAACGCCACTTCCGGAACCAGCGAATCCGCCAGAACCGCCTCCACCACTAGCACCACCACCAGCACCACCACCAGCACCACCTCCAGTACCAGCACCCGCTCCAGCACCACCACCAGCACCACCACCCGCACCACCTCCAGCACCGCCACCAGCCCCAGATCCCCCAAAACCTCCTGAAGTACCAATTCCAAAACCACTACCGTCACCTCTGCCAGCTCCGGTTCCCACAAAACTTCCATGGCCCTTAATGCCACTTCCGGAACCAGAGAATCCGCCAGAACCGTATCCACCACTGGCACCACCACCAGCACCACCACCAGCACCACCACCAGCACCATCACCAGCACCACCACCAGTACCAGCACCAGCTCCAGCACCCCTACCAGCACCACCACCCGCACCAGCTCCAGCACCACCACCAGCACCGGATCCGCCAAAACCTTCTGAAGTGCCAATTCCAAAGCCACTACCGTCACCCCTGCCAGCTCCGGTTCCTACAAAACTTCCATGGCCCTTAACACCACTTCCGGAACCAGCAAATCCGCCAGAACCGCCACCAGCACCACTACCAACACCAGCACCAGCACCACCACCAGCACCAGCACCAGCACCACCACCTGCACCAGCACCATCACCAGCACCACCGCCGACACCACCACCAGCACCAGTTCCACTTCCGACAAAACCTCCTGAACTTCCAATTCCTAAGCCACTGCCCCTGCCAGCCCCAGTTTCCCCAAAAACTCCATGGCCCTTACCGCCACTTCCGGAACCACCAAAACCTCCAGAACCGCCTGCACCGTTACTACCACCAAAACCTCCAGCACTACCGCCAGCACCACCACTAACGCCACCATCAGCACCACCACCAGTTCCAGTTCCGCCATAGCCCCCTGAACTGCCAATTCCTAAGCCACTACCACCACCCTTGCCAGCTCCACTTCCCCCAAAATTTCCATGGCCCTTACCGCCACTTCCAGAATCGCCAAAACCTCCAGAACCGCCTGCACCGTTACTACCACCAAAACCTCCAGCGCTACCACCAGCTCCAGCTCCGCCAAAACCTCCACTACCACCTCCTCCACCACCACCTCCGCCGCCACCACCACCGCCGCCACCACCTCCAGCTCCGGCACCGCTAAAACCTGCTGAGCCGCCAATTCCTAAGCCGCCACCACCACCTCTACCAGCTCCAGTTCCCCCAAAATCTCCATAGCCCTTACCGCCACTTCCGGAACCAGCGAATCCGCCAGCACCGCTACCAACACTACCACCAGCACCACCACCAGCACCAGCACCACCACCAGCGCCACCACCACCACCACCTCCGGCTCCAGGTCCACCAAAACCTCCTGAACTGCCAATTCCTAAGCCACTACCTCCACCCCTGCCAGCTCCAGTTGCCCCAAAATCTTTATGACCCTTACCACTGCTTCCGGAACCAAAAACACCGCCAGAACCGCCAGCGCCACCTCCGATTCCATGCCCACCGACACTTACATGACTGCCGAAGCTGCCGAAACCGGAGCCCAAGCGTCCTGATCCACTACCATATCCACCACCATATCCACCACCATATCCACCACCAAATCCACCACTATATCCACCACCCAACGATACACCAAATGTTTTCTCCTTTCTAGAGCCGCCTTTACCCGCTCCGTTTAGAAAGGGATTACCAGCACTTGCAAATTTGCTAACTCCATCCAAAATGCCGCCAACAGTACTAGCAACACCATGTTTTATACCGCTAAAGTCAACATCTTTGTGTAGGGCAATTGCACCGCCACTGCCGCTTTCTAAAGTATTACCACTCAAACTTGCTGCGTCACCGCAGTCATTGGAGCCACAACCAGCACTACCCCAACTATTACTTGAAGCGCTAGCTGAAGCAGAACTGCTAGCTCCAGCACCGCCACCGCCATACCCACCACCATGGTGACCATAACCAGCAACTATTGCTGCAATTAACATAACACACCGTATAAGACGAATATCCTTTTCATTGAGTAATCAAACAAAAGCGCTTACCCACATAATTGCCACTAATTAGCGATAGAATTGCAGTCAACGCTAACAATTTCTTTTTCTGTTCAAATCTTCTGTTTCTTGTCATGTCGCTCGAACGATTGTCATTACAAAACACTTACAATTTGCATTTATACTCAATCCTCGATTATGCTCATCAACGATGCAAATTTATTGTTATTCGTGTAATGCCGATTAAATAATACGTATTTTGGAATTTTTTATATACCTTTGTTGTTGTTTCCGATTTTATAATTGAATTAATCAACAAACAGAGAAATATGAACAGAAAGACAGACGTGGGGAAAACCATTCTCAATTTCTTCTCTCGACTTGGAACACGATTCTTGTTTTGTTTTCATTTTTTTTTTCTTGCTTTTTAGTAGCAAATGACGAAACTTTTATTGAGATTTAATTAAAAAAACGCATTAGTTAAGAAACGAAATACACTAAAACAAATTCTACTTATAAAAGAAAATAAATTCATTCTTTGCCTGATTGACTGCCTACACAAATTATATGTGATCCATATTCCATATCCATATTTTTAGCATGAAAAGTTAATATTCCAAAAAACATTAAACTCAAATCTTGACTTCCGGCTAAATGAAAAGTATTAGTTATGTGCATATGTCCATTTTTTCTTAAGTGTTTATGCTTTTCTCTTTTAAATAAAATATGTCTTCATTTTGAAAGTCTAATAAATAAATAATTTATTATATAATTGGACAACACCAAATTAAATTGTAAAAATGATCGAAAGTACTCCAGCAAACAGAATCTGACATCATTCAAATTTTTCTAGTGTAATTTGATGGATTAAAAGCATCTAATTAAAAACTATTCACATGTAGCTGCTATAACTCTTTATTTACATTAACAATTTCAAATTAAATACCAGTCAAGTAAGTAATAAGAAAGACCATCTAGCTCAAAACGAATATTCAATATACATTCGCTAATGTGAAATTACGATAACTACTCCGAGGTTTTCTTAACTCAAAGCTTCTTAATCGCTTCTAGAAAACCTCAAAGTCCATACTAAGAGTGTATATCAGGCTGATCACTTAACATATTTATTTCGAGATACATTTTTATTTTATAATAATTTCAGAATAAATTTACAACAAATTTATGTAAATAAAATTTTCAGTTCATAATAAGATCTCTTTCCAAATTAATTGGTCCTTTCATGTTTTTGTCGCAGCATTCATTTAAATTTCTTCAGTCAGAAAAACTTATCAAACAATACTATTTAGGCATGCATTAGTACAGACCTTAGCAATATTCGGAAATTATCCAAATCTCAAATATCAATTAAAGAACAATTCAACACAAGAAACATTGAAGCCACGCATGCACTTCGCACTATATTGTAAAAAAAAAATCAAAGAATCAGGAAAATATTGCGTTGGTAGGTTAACTTAGCTAAATGTATCAAATTATTCTGTTGCCAAGCACTAATAAAAATATAAATAAGAAAGAATGCGATATTGAAGATTAAATTTATTGAGTCGTGCCTTCAATAATAATCTCCACATTTTACAAATTATTGATAAAACTATTTGTATATTTCTTGTTTTTGTTTTTTTCAATTTTAGGGATCTTCATAACAAACAAATAGATGGTAAAAATATACTTAACTAAAATAGTACTGAACTTCAAGTTTACGATGAGCAACTAAATTAACATCAAATACAATCACTTTCGTAAGAATTAACAAAGAAATCTTACAAACTAATCATTTTTTTAGAATAAATTTTAGTTGTAACAAGACTCAGTTAAAATTTAAGAAGAGGGCACGGACGACCATTCCTATACCCTACATTTTCTATTAATATAAACTTTAGGATAATATTGTCATAATATTCTTAAAATTAGACCTTTTTATCATCTAAAAACTTAAGCTTTATAAGAATACTTATATGGCGAAAGTGATCCAACAAAATTTAGAGAAATTTGGTTTAAATTGAACGCAATATGTTTATATGTCAAATTATTCTTCTGGACTAATTACCATCGTAAAATGCTAAAATTTAGATCATCCTACCATGTAAAAACCAATTTTTTGTTCGAATCTTTATATTTGAGCGGATTATGAAATGATCCTCATCCTATCTAAAGTTTTCTCTTTCATTTAATACGCTAAAGGATGATCTTTCAATGATATTATGAAAATTTTAAATTTTTTTTTATATAATGCCTTCTTTTAAAATATAATAATATGTGGGTAGGGACTGTAGAAATTGCCTGATTAGAACCATTTTTACTATATTTTCCTATTGGCAAAAGATGTCAGTGCACTATATTTTATGAAAATGTCTCAAAAGTTTCTATCTGTAGGTTGAATATATAGATATCTAGTATATAGAAATACAGACGGACAGCTGCCTGCTTAAACCGATGCAGCAGAATATAATTCTGAGTCGATTGCTATTAGAAGAAATAGATCAAACCCAACACGTTTTGGATGTTGCATGCAATTTGCACATACTTCAAATATATTTACCGCAAGTAGCGTAGAGTATAAAAATTTAACATTAAACTCAGCAGTCTAAACAAAACTTGGTGATCATAATATAATAAAAAGTAAAAATCTAGACATTGTTAGTAAATTGTGAAGAGAAGTTTGAAATGATTTAGCTCATTTTTGACCTTATCCTGAGGAGAATAATAAGAAAAAGTTTTTTATATTATTATAAATTTCAATCTTAGAAAAAGTTTCGTAGCAAATGACAGACAGACATACATCTCTTATGACTACCATTATTTATATAAAATTAAAAATTTTTAAATTAATTTATAAGCAGACCTCTCTTGCTACAATAGTTTCCCTTCTTCAGTGATTGTAGTTTAGTCAAATACTTCAGGGTCTTAAAAACTTTCTTAAATATTCGTATATAAAAAGTTCACAATTGATTTGATAAATAACAAAATTTAATATAATCGAACTTTTGTAAGTTATGAAATAATCAGGCGCCTATTGTATGCTTCACTTTCACTTGTATGTGCGCGTCGATATTTCATTTCATTCAATAAACATTTATAAAGAAAATATAAATAAAAAAATTATGTATGTACCGGTTGGTTTCAACGATGACATAAGGGATTTTCTAATTTTAATTTTATATTTTTTTTTTTCCAATTATTAAAATAATTACAATTTTACAAAAAAAAACCAGTTTAATGACGAATTAATATCAATTTATTATAAAACAATATATAATAATAGAAAATTTTTTATGCTTGTGTAGCAAGCAATAGTATTCAGTTTAGCAAATCAAAGACGTGTTTATATTTGATGCGTTTGCTTATCTATGACGTCATGGTAAAGTGAAAGCATTTGAGTTCCGATCAACTATATTTTTTCAATTCGATTCTTAGCTTATTTAATCCATATGATTGTCTCTTCGTCTTCAGACTGATACTGAAATTGAAAATGAACATAAATCAATTGTAAACTTGACATTTAAATTCCCCAGATCATATTTGCAAACAGACCCCGTAAATACATAAAAAAATTTTGAATAATTAGATAATTCTCCTAACAATGAAATCAATTAAAGATTTCCCTTAACACGACTTAACACGACTTTCTTCATATAAGAGAAGGTGAAGGCATACAAGATTTTATTAAATAGACGCTTACTGCTTAAAATTTTGTTAAAATTAAAGAAAAAAAAATTTGGTCCCTTCCACTAAAACGAAAACAGGCAGAGTAATAAAGAAAATTTAGTTCACTTTGAAGCGCCTTTTGTATACTCAAAATGAAATAAGTGCAGGAGAAGAAGAATTAAAATTTTTTTAAAATCAAAAACCAGCAGTAGCTTAATAAATTTAGCTTAATTTTTTAGTATTGATCGATATCTCTTGGGATTTATAAATCATATACGAAAATGTTATAAGTTTTTAATTTTATAGGAGATGTCTTTAATTTCTCGTTGCGTTCCGGCTTGGCTTAAAGGAGCATCACGCCCTCTTGTTTTTTTTTTTTTTTAATTTTTAAAATTTTAACGAAAGCTAACAAATTCAATGAGAGGTGATAGACTATCAGTTTCTTAATTCTTATATTCAAAAGTGCTCTGTAAAATTGTATCTAGAATATCTTAATCAACATTCTAATGTACGCTTTATCAGTTTTTATTATTATTATTATTATTATTGTTATACTCTAGACTAATGAAATTAACTCTTAGACTAGAGAGATGAGAGCACTAGCAGCTTAGGCTATCGGCTCGTTGGTGTTTTTTCATTTATTGGTTATGAAAAGACTCTATTGCAATGAGTTTTGAATCCACGTGTACTGACTTGCTAGAGGCGCTTCTTAACACTTCAGCCATATACAGTTGCGGCTTTATCAGAGAAGAGATTTATAAATATTAAACGTCAAATAATCTCTAAATATATATTTTTTTTTTTTTTTTTTTGTAATCAAACGTAGCGCACTCTATCCCCATTGTTGATGAATATAATAAACAAAGTTTACTATATCGTTTAGTAATTCATAAAGCATTACAATGAATTCACAATGCATAGTAGTTTACCCACCGACAACGTAAACTTCTATGCTGTTAATCAATAAACTAAACGTTAGCGGTAATTTTGTGAAAAAAAAAAAAAACAAACAAAAAACCAAATTGGTTTTGGTTTTTTTGAAGATTTTATGAATCAAAATTTTTGTGGGAAAAAGGGGAACTTTCATCAATTTTATATTTTGTTTCTCTATCAATTTGTATTAATTGTTAAAAATAAATTTTATTTTTATTTTTTTGTAAATTGTATTAAACCTTTAACATTAGAAATATTAGACATACAGCATACACAGACACATCACAAGTAATTGTTATAAAATCACAAAGAAATCCAATATTAATTTAAATATCAAGCAATTGTTGTTGCTTAGAGATATTGCATTGAAAATATTTAAATCTCATTAAACCGGATTAATGAGAAGTAAAAGCAAAAACAAAACAAAAAATAATTGTAGTAAACAACTATTATAATACTGTATAGAAATGCTAATTGAAAATATCAAAAATTAGCAGCAAATTATTTTTATGTACACTATTTTTAAATGTAATAAAAATATTTACTAATACACTTGAGAGAAATGTTCAGTAAAATTTTTGAAAAATATATATATAAATATATATAGAAATGCTTGGAATTTTTGTTTCGCTTTTCATATAACCCAGTCGGTGTAATTACAAGAGGGGGAATTTTCAAAAGACTAAAACGATAAAGTGGCTCGGAAATCTTTCGGCCACAAAATAGGCACAAGGAACTCAAAATTGTTGTAAGCACAGTAGTTCTTGAAAGATCTCATGTGAAAAGGTAAAAGTGGAGTTAAATCGTTTTCTAAAAATGACGTTTTCGACTCATATGGAGATGGATAATCAGAAAAATTTGTTTCGTTACAAAATAATGTGTGCTCGTCATTGCACGACATAAAATATGTCATGGAAAGATCATAACAATTTTTTTTAATGTCCCTCCTTAACTCAAGAGACATCGGTATGCGAAAGTTCTCCGAAATATGTCAAAAAGCTGAAGAGCTGTAAATTGAGCATAAATATATACGTCGACAATCATCATTAAGTCAGACGGACAGACAATTTTAAATCTATTCGGAAAATAATTCTGAATATTGCTTCTGATGTTGCATACATCCGCACATTATTAGGAGTCAGTCATTTCCATTTACACCGCAAATTTAAATATTTTTTCATCTATTTTTTATAACTTTGAGGAACCTTAGGAGCCTTTGAAGAACTTTTACGAACCTTAGTAGAAGTAGATCGATTAGAAAATATCCCGTTAGCTTTAAATTTCGTTCCGTTCGTTATTAATGCATTAACTTTTTTCTTTAGGTATAATTTTAAAATACAAGAGACTATACGTATATGTATGTATACGTTTATGCAAATAAATCAGTGGGGTAAATCCAAAGAAACAGATTTATTCTAACTGGAACACATATATATTGAAAATAATTAATTAATCAAAGGTGCGCTTGAATCCGGTATAAGTGAGATTCGTTTCCATAATGAAGGTCTCCATTTATTTAAAAAATAAATATTTAATGTTTTTTTTTATCATCAAAATCATCAAATATTTACTTATGTAGTTACCGAAAATTGTTGAAAATTCTTTGAACAAATGCTCGAGAGAAAGCGGCACATTACTTTGAAAAGTAAAAGAAAACAAAAGAAATAAAATTTTTATTAAAAACAAAAAGATTAACAAAATATACAAACACACACACACATATATATGAAATCTATTGCATTGTTGTCTAGGTTTCTTGCATTTGTTATGTATTTCATTATGGTGTAAGTGCAAGCCAGACGTTGAATAATGGAAAGAGAATCAGGGAGATGGAATTAAAAGAGAAAATATGGATATACATGAATGTAGACAGATACCAAGAACTTTCGTTAAATAAAAAAGTAATTAGAGAGATGGGAGCATACACAACGGATACTAAATATAACCTCAAAAACCTATGTATTCAACCTATATATGTACAGCAGTGTAAAAAAGCTTAAACCAACACTTTTATTACTTTCATGTCTGATATACTCAATTGTAATTGCGGGAGAACAATTAAAGAATTCTTACTTTACTGTCATGGATACGATCTAGACAAACAAAAATTTTCAGAAAATAATTAACAAAATTATATTCGTCAAACACATCCACTGAAATAAATATATTACAATAAAATTTTCATTTTTTTTTATTTTTTTTTTTTTAAAGCGAAGCTAAAAAACCTTTGTACCACACGGTACACCGATATCTGGTATAAGCTCTAGGTTATCAACAATATCACTTTAAAATTATTTCCTTCAAACGATTTAATACATTTCTACCTATTCTAGACATGGTTATCGACGCTTCAAGTCCAGTTCAAATTTGATATGGAAATTTAAAACTAAAATTTTTGCAAATCCAATGTTATTGCGAAATTTTCATTTGAAAATATTTTTGATTATAATTTAAAGAAAGTAGCATCCACCTCATTAGCAGTTTTTAACTAATATCACTGGTGGCCTCGTCGTGATATTAACCACAATCCTGCCGAATCAATGCTAATATATGTAAATCCTAATATGCTGAAAGGGTTTTGCTTTGAGCGCTTTTTCGTAATTATGCTGCCGAATCGATGTCACATATCCCACTTCCTCTTGTTTTCTACGCTTTGTTATTTGGGAAGTTGGTGTTGTAAGCGATTTGTGAAATAACATCATAGAAATTCTTTTGGCCAAATGACTTTTCTTTTTGAGAAATTGTTCATGAATAATTGGTGGTGGCTGAAAACGTCTACATCCTAAAATAGCCCCCATGATTGCCTTACAAGGTCGGTATATGCCTATAGAACTCATAGTTTTGCACTCTTTTCTTTCAATTTTTTTGCGAGCGACATACACACAAGTCGGAATTCTTTAAATCATTTATGTACAATAACGTTTCATGGGTTTTCGCTTCTAAATGCTCAGATTAAAGAAAGTTAATCTACTTCCTCAATGCACGAAAACATCTGTAAGTTAATTATTTTCTGTTTTGTCGAAGTGAAATTTTCAATTCATCTAAATACGAAAGTGTAAAAGACCAAAAGTTACGGAAAGAACAATACGCACGAAAGAGTAATAATCAAAATACTTAGACACTGACTATGAGCTACTCGGTGGGCTACATGCTTGACTGCGTTGAGGATTAACTAAAGGGTAAATAAGAGTAAAATGAAGAATCGATTTACTGATGCCAAACAACATGCTCAACAAAAATCATTTGAAAGCGTTGCATTGAACTTTTAAAAATGTTTATACTTCGGTAACTTTTTTTCACATCAGTGTTCGTACATGTAATTAAAATGGGTGTTTTTAGTATAATGCACACCTATACCCAGGCACACACACACCCAAACACATGCATATGCATACATTGACATGTCCATAGCTTTATACCATTTCTTTTCACAATAAAATTTTTTTTTCTTTTTTCCACAAAATATGTTGCAATCAAAAATAATTATAAGATGCATATGAACATATGTTATGATGTTATACCCAAAGGGTAAATTTTATATTTTAATTGTGTAACCAACGGAGGTCATTTGAAGCTCGTATCAAAACTAAATTACTATGCATAGAATATTTACGTTTTCTAGAGAGAAACTCGTTTTGTATTTTACTCTTTTATAATTCTTTTTAAAATTTTATAAAATTAATTATTTAAAAAAAAAAGTAATTGCTTCATAAATACTCTTCGATTTTGTTCAAGTGCCCTTCGTCTTTTTCAAAACTTGTTCGATTTGTAATAACCAGCTTTTATCTATTTTCAATTCAGCTTACAATTATGTTAGAATCTTTTTCAAATTAATATTTTTACTTTTAGCGATATTTCATTATATCTCGCTTTATTTCTCTTATAGAACATTCAACTTCTTAACATCATATTTCTTATAATAGGAATTTTATTGTATTACTTAATATCTTACAACTTAAGGGAGATATTGATAACAGCCTACTAGTGAAGTTCAATACAAAAAAATACTAACTAGATGTCCTCTATCAATTACACTTATACTTGCTTTTTATTTAATTTTCATTTTTATTTTTATTTACTTTATATAAAAATAATCTCCACACGACTCACTCGTGTTCCAACTTTCTTTCTCTTGAATTATTTTCAGGCCTGTTTCGTCGTTATAAGCTCGTCTACGAGGCTAACAGGATAATTTTCTTATAATAGTTATTTTCCGAGAATAGTTATTTATACAAAAAATTTATAGAATAGTCTTCACTGGCAAATGATCTCTTTCCCCATAACTTTAAAAATGAATATTATATGACTCACAGCCAAAGATTTTACTATTTTCCGTTTTGGCTTGAATTCAAGAAACAAAAAATTGCACAAAGACAACTCCGTGAAATATATATTTACATTAAAACCATAAATTCTGTAACTTTAGTACGAAAATAGCAATTTGTTCACCGGGAATATTTCAGTTTTTTTTTTTCGCCCCCCCTTACATTTTATGCAAATTTTATGCCAGGCTAAGAAGCCACTTGACTATATAACTTAAGCAATTCTATACTTCTTTTAGAGATAATACTGTAATTTTTACCTGCATCAACTGAGTCGGGCGTACGATTATAATGAGCTTTTTTTTCACAATGGCATATAACCAGCAAAATAATATAAAAAAAAAAAAGAGAACGAAACCGAGAAAAAAAATCAGTGGCTTTTCATCTTTCGTGGAGCGTTCGTATGGCTAACAACGGCAGCCAAATGTATTTACTTTGCAGGACAGAAAGAAGTTAAACAGATGAGACAACAAAATGCACATAAAAATGGCAAAAATGTAAACATTCATTGTGTATAAATTACAGCAAGTGTTTCAGCGGTTAAATAAATAAAAAAAAAAGTGTAAATAAATAAATAAATAAAAACATTACATAAAACCAGGCAAAAAAAAAAAACTATATAGGATTGCGTTGGGCTTTTCTTCTTTTTTTTTTTAACCCATCGCCCGCTTACTCGGAGGAGAGAACATTTTCACTGAACTATGATCACATAATATATTTATATTCAGTATGTGGGTAATTAATAAACATACGCTAGATATCTATTGGCAAATCAAAGCGAAAGTCTTATATTCTGTTATCAATTCTTTAGCAAACATAGAAGTTCTCCTCACAAAGCTTCAGACAAACTAACAATCATGTACGTACGGTTTTCTCATATTTATGTTAGAGTAAAATTTGGAAAATTCAGGTCATAAAAACCATAGAGCAAGAACAACAAAAAAAAGATGTAATTTATAACATTTTTAAGAGTCATCCACAATATGAACGCATGTAAAGCTTCAAGTTGGTTTAACAATTAATTCGTGCTTATCGATTCATTATTGTATATATTTTTCTAATACGATCAGTACAAAAAATCAGTACCCATTGGTTCTCATCCATTTAAAAAAAAGTCATCTATAACTTACAACCTCTAAAATACGTGGACCTCAGAATTGATGCAATTATTTTCAAGAAGAAGAAAAGAAGAAGAGATTTGCTTTGAAGCGTATCAGACTTTCTTATATATATTTCCTCTTCGTGAACTTTACAATCATGGAGTCTTATATGATTTTTATTTAATTGTGAGAAAACTCTTCCGACCAGTGTGCATAACAATATTGAAGGAATTTGTTTTTCTACCAAACAATCTAATCATATATGTCTGCCATAGGGCATATCTGAAAAAGAAGAAAAAAAAAAGCGAGAGAACACTAAAAACGTGATAAATAAATAAAAAGAAATTTTTTAAATAAATTTGTCAAGTATGTCAGTAAGTACGTCATGAATAAAACAATTATTTCAATTGTAATAAAATAACATCAGTTTACCTGATCACACTTTTATTACATAAGAATTACAAACTAAATTTTAATTAAAATATATGACTTTTGTTTCAAAGCGTTTTGTCAGTGACATGTACTACTATCTCATGCAATGATTCAGTTGCAAAAACATCTTGACTTTATTATTTTCAGCGAGCATTTTGTTGTTGAGATTTGCGTATATATGTGTGTGTCGGACTGAGCATGTTTAAGTGTGTGTGTGTGTGTGTGTACGTATTTGGTTTTACATTACTTTGTTGACAGGATAGCGCGAAAACAACGACAGCATCATAAGGGTCATTTATTCTTGTGTTTGTTGGGTAAATGAAAATCTTTTCGGTTATATTTTTTCTTGTCCTTGCAAGTTTTACTAACAAGTTGTTGTTTGTTGTTCCTTTTCACGTTTCTCTCACTTTGTTTTTGGCACATTGTTCACTCTTTGAGCTCTTGTTGCTTTTTTTCAATTTTCAATGTTTTCTTGCTATAATTTATCAACAGATAAGATTTTTTGTTTTTGTCTTTTGTTTTTGTTTTTGTTGCTTTCTTAACTGTTGTTGGTTAACATAAACAGAGAAAATTGGCCACAAGTACACCGACCACATATCAAGAATTTACCAACATTTGATGTTGATTTTCAAAACACACAAAACTCCACCTACTCCAGTTATTTCTTCTACAATAACTGCCAGTTATGTTGTTACATACTCTTAAGAGCACACAAAACAATACATTTTCTTCTTTTACTTTGACCAAAATACTTTTACACACATGCACATAAACATATCTACCCGCATATGCACATCCATATGGACACATCTAACAGATGTCTAATACATGATCTGATATTGTTGCTATCATATGTGTATATATTTATACATTTATATGTATTTATATACATATACATATATATATATGTATGTATGTATTTGTATATATATATATATATTCTTGTATATATGTACTATCAAACACATATATATATTTACACTTGCACATACATACGTACGTTTGTATACGTAGGGCTCAGTATTATTGTTTTTGTGGTTGCATTGTAGTTGCAACACTTTGTCAACAGTTAATTTTTCTGGACATTTAACATGAAAAAGGTTGGAGAGATTTTATCTTAAGCAAACTCATCTGCAAACTATTCATTTAATACATAAATTTATCTCCGGATATATGGATAACAAAATATGGCAAAGAAAGATGGAAAATATTTTCAAAGAAACAATATTCTATAGAGCCTGATATGTATATTTATCCAGGTTTACCTATAAAGGTTCTCTATCATATTTAATTCATGCTATAAGAGTAGCAACACATAAAGTGGATTCATACTTACGAGATTGTATTCAATTAATAATGGGAAACTAACTAATTAGGTAAACGACCACATATGAAAACCAATGCAGTTAATGAATTTCATTTTTAAGTTTGAATTTTTAAGAGAAGAATAACAAAATGAGAAAACATCTCTCCCTTTCGTCTTCTTTCATTCCGTTCCTCTAAAGTAAATGCAATGTGGTTAGAAACCAATTATTCAGAAAATGATTTTTACTAAGAATGAATGTCATCCACTTTCTTTTTTAAAAATTATTCCATTTCCAGTCTATTAACTTCTATATAGACTAACCACTAACTAGACCACTACATGTTATGACCAATTCTTACCTGTTTGTTACAGAGGGACTCTTAACAATATTTAATAATAATTTTTTAAATTCACTTTAAAACTTGTTCTTAGAATATTTTAAATTGAATTTAAATTTTAATTAAAATAAACGAGAGAAATATCATAGAGTCGTAGACTATTTATATACTACCTGGTCGTTTAAAGAATGTGGAGTTTTCTGAAGCCTTCATAGTCGCGAATATTTTGCAGTGTATTTGATGTTAATCCAAATAGATTCTCTTTGGTATCTAAATAGCGGAAGAAAATTATTTGTAACAATTTTAAATACTCGTAGTTTAAGCCGAAATAAGCTTTAAAGCTATCGAATACCACTTGTATCTCTCGTTACAGATATTTTTTTTTCTTTTCAAGCTTTAAACAAACGATTATCAACAGTCATATAAGCGCTTGACAACACTCACTGGACACTTTTTTTTTCTAAAGGAAAAAAAAATAGATTCATTTTCAGCATATACGTACGTTAAGTTATTATTATAACTAATTCATCTCTACTACTTTTCTTTCTATGTACGTATTATGCTTAGATGATCCATAATTCATCATAATCAGTGAATTTATCAAGAGTCTGCCGTGCTTTGTTATCTTTTTCCCCCTGGCCCAGTTTTAAGTTTCCAAAACAAATTTTTTCGCATGTATTGGGTTATATAAAAAGTTTCCGCGTTTTTTTTCTTACTAGATAGTATTGAAACCTATATATATCTGGCAATACTTACCTGCGTGCCTCAAACGAGCACGTGCTTAAAGTACGACATTTTAATTTACATCTTTTGAGAAAATATTTTTCTAATACTTTGCTCGAGTAAAAAATTATGTTGATTTGAAAATGGATGAAATATTTGGAAAACATACTGTAATGCTTTTTTACTATAAAAAAGGTCAAAAAACATGATTAAAAAATGTAAAAACAAAATTTGTGAAGAAGAATTTGTGAACTAATGCAACTTCAGGAATGGTTTGTTCGATTCCGTTGCGGAAATTTAGATCTGAAAGATGCAGCTCGATCTGATTGGCCAGTCACTAATGAAATCGATGAAATTTTGCAACTGGTGGATCAAGATCGGCATGCGAGTTTTCAAGAAATAACGGAGGCACTAAACATCAACCGTATGACAAAGACAATTTGAAATCATTTGAAAAGATCAAACTACAAAACGCAGCTTAAAAAACCGCGGAGAAATAACATATCACCCAATATTATTTTGCTTCGTTCATTTTTTTTTTTTGGTTGTTTTTTTTTTGCAATCTTGCCATGTGAAGTAACTTATGGCATAACAGTCCCACATCTACGTATGTTTTTTTGATTGCGGCATGTCAGTTGACACAATCCGATTTCTACTCCTCCATATATTCGTGCTGTTAATAATATAGTTTCTGTGATGGGATTTACTTGTGACATCCATATGTATGTTCTGTACTTTTGTTGGTTGGTTGTTTCATCTTTTTTTTTTCGCTCAGTTTTTATTGTCCACATTTAATCCTTAATGTAATCAAATGTGATTTTTCATCACATGTGCTATATATAAATCAGTATTTTCAATGCTTTTGCAAAGTTTTTTTAAATGTTCGACCGAATGTTGTGACTCGTCTGTAAGCTTATTATATCGTCACAGTGTTGAAGTATTATTAAATTTTTCATTTCGTTTGTTACCTCCGTCCCTACCAGCACGACTGCAGGTGTTATAATCTATATATAAATTTGATTGGATTCTAATGGATTCACAATACATTCATAAATTCGTTCAGCCATCTTTCCGCTGTGTGAGAAGATCGCAAAAACTAATTTGAAAAATTTGAAACTTTATAAATGAATTCTTAGCTGTATACTACTACAGATTAAACAAATCAAATCTATACCAAATAGCAGCGATCCGAAATTTATCGTAAATATTTATTAAAGATTATCAAAAGATTTGAGGCCAGACAACAGTACCGATTGAACGACTGGACGATTGAATAATTCAGGCTCACACTGTTCAGCGTAGTTTAACAAAAAAATTCTTGCAATTTCTATGTATTGGCCTGAAGTGATAAGTATCCAAAATTCGTCGTAAGTCCAAGACAACTTTCCAGCTTTTTTCCTTTTTTTTTTTTAATTCATCTCTGACAATAATAAATAATTCAAAATATTAAAGATACTTTTTCAAGAAGTTTTTCTCTATTAAAAGGATAGCAACCAAGGTATGTTTCGTTTGAAAGCAAATTGAATTTTGTCAGGTTAACACATAATGAAACACACACAATTGTTTAACAGTATAGTTCTTGAAACTCTTCATTTCTATTAACTTTTCCTTTTGTTGTGGTTGCATATCATACAATTTAAAACTAAAGTATAAATAAAATCATATAAAAAAAAATGTGTTAACCTCAAGACAAGCCACACCTGTTGTTTCTTTTCGATACAAAATTCGTCTCCAATTACGAAACAAATTAAATGAATCAAATGAATTACGTTTATATTGCTGGCAATAGGGAGAGATCTCCTTTTTGTTAAAAAAAAGTTCATATCATTCATAACATTTCATAACATTGTTCATTGTGAGCGTATTTTGATTACATTGAAGATTTAGTCACATGTCAGCTTATCTGTGCGATATTTTTATGAACTTCAGTTACTAACAATACGCAAATCAATTCATTTCTATATTCGGTAATCAAAACTCCACACATATAGTTGTTTTAATAATTCTAATGACTTTAATTGTCGTATGTCTTTACAGGAGGCCGTAAAAAATTATTATTATTAAATATTTTTCACAAATAATAATTTTTTTAAATATTTAACTGGACACTTGATAACCTCCTCAAATATTATTATTTTATTATCGTTCCTTCCGGCCAAGAAAAACAACAAGTCAAAACAACCTCTTTTTCTTAGGCTGTTACAGTATCTTTACTACCCCTCCAATCTAAGACCGTATGTCGGGAAGCAGAATTAAATATTTTATTATTAAACCTACCGTATGGTCCTCGTCGAGGTGGTGTTCACTCTCTGTAATCGTCGAATACTGGTTGAAGATAAATTTTATTGAATTAATCGGTTAAATTTTGTTGATCAAAATTTCCGAAACGCAAATGTACAGATTGGATACTTGGTATGTCGTACACTACTATCATTTACGGTATTCTATGTTGTGTTACTTTGATCACAAAGTTAATGTAAGCTCCGTATACCTCGTGGATCTGAATGAGTATGTCGATAAACTTTCATCACGGATTTCGTTGCTCAACTGCAAAAGACATCTGCCTAAACTATACATGCATGGATTTAGCGTACAAAGCATTTAAAGCCCTAAAATCTCTATAATTCTGAATACTAAAAGTAAGATAATAAAATTACTTGACAATTATACTGGGGTAAAGAACTTAAAAATGTAATAATAAAGCTTAATAAAAACCAAATATTTCTGTATCTCTTCGCTTTTAAGTCATACTACGAGCTAAATGCAATTCCGTAATTAATAACTTTTTTTTAAAATCATAATTAAGGAAAATCGTTTCTTTTTTTTATTTATTTCTCAAATTACTTTGAAAGAGAAAAATTGTATTATTTTTTTTTTTCTTTTTTTGAATTACAAAGCCAAAAACTCAAAGTGAAATTAAGAGAAAAATATATAAAAATTTATTCGTTTTCTTTATTTGTTTCATCAATAAACAATTGCATGTTTATCTAGATATGTGTACAACTTTTAATTACTGCACTTCATTATTTGGTTTATTGTTCTCTTATAATATAAAAATTGTTTCCTTTGTATGTCGTTTTCGTTTATTCCCTTTTTCACTTATTTTCTTTTAGTGCACTTTTGTCAGCTTTTCATTATAATGACAGTTTTTTGGATCCTTCACTTGGTATACAAACATAAAATTCGATACGTTCGGCAGCGTTTTTATTAAATTTCTTGATGAAATTCTCACATATTGTGGTAATAACATTATCAACAGCACTGCGTTGTACGAGTGTTACTGTGCAACCACCGAAACCACCGCCCGTCATACGTGATCCCAACACACCAGGACAATTAATGGCCGCATCAACGAGTACATCCAGTTCCGGGCACGACACTTGAAAATCATCACGTAGTGACATATGTGACTTTGTCATTAGTTCACCCATCTGGACAGAGAGAAGAAGAGAAACAAAAAAAAAAAAAAACGAGCATATATTACATATATACATATAAATATATATAAATATATATAAATATGTATATGAGGACACATACATATAATGTGTTTAAAGAAATGAAAAGTGGAAAAGATATGAAAACAAGAAAATGTATAAAATATAAAACACATGTAAGTACAAAAAAGTTTGTACAATGCAAACTTAATTTATATTAAAAACTACACACAGAATACTTATGAAAAACTCACTTAACGAACGTATAACAAGAAGTAATGCCGCTATATAGATATGAAAGTGCATATGTTTGAGTAGGTGTTTTACGGGCACGTCTTTCGTGTATATATATATATATATATATATTTAATAGATATTATCAATGGTGTGTTGGTGTGATTTTATCTCTTTTTAAAAATCCTCCATCAAAAGTCCGCAATGTGTACTGACTTAGTTATAGCTTTTGCTTCGTTCATTTATAGGCATCGAGAAAACTTAATAAATTATTTTACAGAACATTTCTAATTGGATTAAACTGTTTAGAGACTTTTCTTATTCGAGCCCCTTACTACCTGTACTAACTGTTCGCTTATGTTTGGTCTGCTTTTATAATCATACGCGGAATAATTTTGTTTAGCAAGTGTTGAGTATATTAAATTCGTTTCAAAGTCAGGTTATAAAGTTTTCTTCTTTTTCTATTATTTAGATTACACTTACAGACATTGGCCTGCGTATGCGTAATTGTAAACAATACTCACAGCATGTGGCTTTTAATATTACGAACATTATAAATCTACTTTAACCTCCCCGTCTTAGTCCAACTCACATCCCCTACGAGTGTTTCTATATAAATTCATATTTTCTTTCTTTATTCCTTTTCTTGCGATATTAAAACCACCAATACCAGCAAAGTTTTTTTTTTTTTTTTTTTTTTTTTTTAAATAATTGTACAGTCACACTAAGTAAATGGTTTTTACACTAAACATAATAATTTCATGGTTTGAATAGCAGAGAGAGAGAGAGAGAGAGAGAGAGAGAGACCATAAAATCCCCTCACATACATACATGCATATGCCATACTTTACTGTACGCGCGCATATGCACGCATACAGCCACTTAGCCAGTGGTCTTTAAATTTATATTTTATATTTATTTTTTTTTTTTTTTTTTATTATAAAATTTTACATTTTCTAGTATTTTCTCAATTCAGACACTTAAACCTTTCGCCTCAACTGGTTTATATTACATGATAGCATTAGTACGTTTTCCGCTTTGCGGTTTTTACGATTCCTGGCACATCAATAAGATTTAATTTTTGATATAAATTAATTGATTCTAAAGTGGAAGCAACGAAATTAATAACAATAATAATTCAACTCTGACTTATCTACTATTCTTTCTCAGAAGTCAATAGACCAGTTGCCATTAAATCCTTAATCTGATTTATTAATAACGCTTGACTTAAATCTTTGAACTTTTGTTTTTTTACATCTTAGTGAGATAGAGGAACGTTACACGTGGGATTCTTTTCAGTTTACAGAGTCATATCACAAAACCATATTGGTTCAATTTGACTTGATAGAATCATTGGTTCTACCCGCACGGCAGTATGTATATATATTAGTCTTGCTGTGTATGCCTAAAACCCGAAAATCGAATACATCGAAAGTTTATATATTCTACTTGAAGAGTTATTAAGAGCGATCAAGAGATCAAATTCAATCCTATTGTTAGGTCGTTTGTTATATAATTATTTTCAAAAAATATAGTGATACAGAAATGCTTTCAGATATAGAAGGACTGGCAGGGGAATGAATATTAAAAAACGAAACATTTTAAATCATTCACTTACACATTACTATTATTATTATTATTATTATTATTATTATTATTATACTCTAGACTATCATGAAATTAATTCTTCGGCTAGAGAGATGAAAACACACTAGCAGCATAAGCTATCGGCTCGTTTCTGTTTTTTCATTTACCGCAATTTTTTAATAAGTGACTTTTGTGAATAAATGTAAATTTATAGCGAAGCAGTCAGTATTTAACTGTAGCGAGCAGGATGACTGGACTGAGCTTTTTTAATGGATTTGTGTTTAGTGATCACTTAAAATGTGTCGCTATGCCGTAGACATAAATAAAATATTTGAATACATCAAATAATTCAAAATTTGGTGAGATTCATAAGACGTTAGTATCCTCTAGATTTATGAAACAAAGAGAATACGATATACGATACGATACAATAAAATCTAAAATATTTCAGATCATTACGCGATGTTCTTTATCTAGGATAAGTGGAAATATTTCAAGAGATTTTTTTAAATTATTAGAAAACTTGAACTTATTCAAAAAAAAAAAAAAATAGTTTAAATTGCATTGTTAGCATTATCTACCGTTAGCATTTGTAAAGACATGCTAATTCCTTTCCATCAAAAAAGAAAAAAAAAAGGAAAAATCAAGCATCATTTGTAAAAATTTTTTCCTATACTTTGAATATAAAATTTTATACCTTTTGTAATGAATGAATAGCAAAATGAAAAGAAATAAACCACACGATACATACACAAAAAGTCACCGAAAAAATAGAACCGGAAGACCTGTGAAATGTGTATTGTAGCAAAAAAAAAAGTAAAAAAAAAAAAACATAAAGAGGAAGATGATTCTCTCTGTCTGTCTCCCTCTCTCTCTTTCTCTCTCTCTCTCTCTCTTTCTCTATCCATCTTTTTTCTTTTTCTTTTATATTGAGTTGACACGAGTATGCGTTATCCAAATGAATGAATATGGCAACGTTAAATACCGATGAGTGGGTGGTTTATGAATGAATAGAATAGAAAGGAAAAGAAGAATTTTTGGGCTTTTTTCCCACTCTCTTTTTTCGGTTGATATAAAAGTTTAAGTGCGGGAAGAATATGTGTTTACATATGGTATGTGTGGCCGCATAAATCAAATTTTGCTGATTGCACTTGAATTGAATAGGCGAAAGCCAGCAATTCAAAAACTGAACTAAAGCCCTACCAGACCCATTATGCATACATGCCTGTATGTGTAACCAACGGCAACACTTGATGGCTGGGTATTCTTATGTGCATGCACCTAAAATTTCGTAGGCACATTCACATTTAGTTTATACGCGTGAATATTTCCTTTTTATAAATTCAAAATACACACAACCCACACAAACTTAACAGGCAGAGATAGGGAATGTAAACTTGCGTACATAGCTACTTCATGTATGAATGTGTAAATAAAAGGCGTATGTATATATATATATACAACTCATTTATATACATATATATATATATATTTATAAACATTCATACATATATACATACATACTAAAAGTATTAAGCCTTTACGAACACAAGATTTACATTTAACCACATTCATCACATTCCATTAATTCATATCAATATCAAATAAGATTTTTTAACTTAAATCCTAACATTTTGATAAGTATCTTCCGACTTTCTAAATACAAGCTGGCATAGGGTGCGCAAACTTATTTATCTAAATTGTTTATTGAAATTTTTGTGTATGGTGTCCAATGTGATCACAATCTTGATGGTCTAATTATCTAAGATTCTGACTCATAACTAAATAATTCAAATATAAGAAATCGAGCATTGAGTTTGTATCTGATTTAAAATCACTTAAGAGCAGAAAATAAAATTCAACTTCAATGCATGGACTTTATGAAAATGAATGACGAAATGAATCAAAAATTTTTGCTAAGAAACACAATGTCAAGGTATTATTTAATGAAGGTGGCAACGTCATATCTATAATCTTTTTAAATCAAAAACTTAACGCTAATTAATCTTAAAATCATGGAAGTTAATGAATTCTATGGCGAGACTTTTTTTCCGATGAATTTTACTTTTGCCACCAATTGCTTCTTTTCTAAGCGTAATTATGATCTTTAGTCATAACTTAAGCAATTATGTCTCCTCACAAAATGATTTGAAGTGTAGACCGATAGGATTATACTTAGCGTTAAAACTTTTTGGACTGCAATATTGTTCCCACGGTATGCTACTTTTAGGCCAAATTCAAAATGTATTGAATGTCCGCAATGCCTACGAGTGGGCTCAATCTATTTCAGAGAAGCTGAGTTATTGATAAAAAAAAAATTAAGCGGCATTATCAAGCTCAATATTTTTTATAGAACCTAGTATATGTAAGACTACACACCCCCACACACACACACATTTATAGAAAAGCAAAGTAAAGGGTCTGCTAACGCTAGCATGTGTTGTTTAATCACACACACAAATGTATATATATATATACAAATATATATATATACAAATATATATATATATATATATATACAAATATATATATATATATATATAAATATACATCTGATATATACATACATGTGCTCGTACGCTTATAGTTAGCTTATCATTAACTTTAGCATATACTCACACATACAAAAAAAAAAGAACAAAAATAGTACACAAAGAACATCCCCACCGGCAGCCTAGGCTAACTCTTTTATATAAAGTACGTGCCAGAATAAGGAGAAGAAGAGCATTATCATAGCGGGGGCGAAGGCAAGGCAGCTGTTAAAAACGCCGCATAAATTAGTTTTTCAACACCATTGCAACACTCAATGGTATTTCTTTTTTTTTTCTTTTTTTTTTTTTTTTTTTGCATCCTTCGGTATACTTTACAACTTGAATGTGCTGCATATTTTCCGGCCGTTCTTTATTTTACTTGTTACTGCCTTTTTTTTGTGTTTTTTCTTTGCTTACTTTCATCATTTTAAGCTGTTAAGCAAATTCAATGATATTTGTAGAGTAATTTTTTGTCTTGCCATTCTCCACACATTTATTCACAAACATTCTCTTTTCCGTTTTTGCTCATTTATTTCTGTTTCACTTTTATATGTATACGTACGTATGTATATATGTGTATGTAAAGGCATATTATGTGTATATTACCCAAATTATGGCAGCTCAACGCATATTATGCACGTCGATTTCAAAAATGACGCTAATGATGGCTGCTCAACTTTGATAATAGTTCACTCGTTTATATGCATGACCGGCGTACAATTGCATACAAAATCCACTATTGCCAACGACAGACTAACTAACTAACTAACTGCCTGCTTGCCTGCTTGCTTGCTTGCTTGCTTGCTAGCTTGCTTGTCTGTTTGCCAGCCTGCTTGGTTGCCTTTCATTTGCCAGTCGACGCTTTATTCATGTAGATATATAATATAAAAGTAACTGAGAATGTTTGCAATTGTGTGTGTGTGTGTATTTGCGATAGTGTAGAAATCTTTCTTCCTTCTACCAAAACCAAAACCAAGTACCGTTTATATATATTACGTATTACGAGTTGATTCACAGCAATAACATTATGCAAATTGCGAGAAATTGCCATTAAAAATAAGCTTTAAGTTATACCAGCCATCACCAGTGTAATAATAAAAATCATAAAGTAATTATTGTTAAATTTTATAGTGAGGCTTATTTTTCCAATATCCTCTTACTTTTTGTTCGCACCTATCACAGAAGTTCTCTTAATTACATTTGTATGAAAATAATGCTGTTTTTTTTTTCTTTCCGTTTGGCCGATTGGTTAAAATTGAAAACAAATTTACATTTATTTGTTCTTTTTTTTTTGTTTTTTTTTTTTTTTTTTTT